>JAMKCH010003223.1:0-209617 GCA_023653785.1 Ophioderma brevispina
CAACCTCGTACTTAGTACCATGGACCTGTTCCAGTGCTTTTACAGCCTTGTCACCTAAATCTTTCTATTGAATGAAACAAACATAAAAACAATAAGTGGAATTAAATATCAATTTCATTATTAGCACAATTTTCCCATTTTCTGTACACATTTTCACCACTTTGCGATCCACAGTGATTTGATGAACGGAAAGTCACTGTAAAACTGATGCACACAGAATTCATCAAACAAACTAACAAAAATCGCAAAAAAAAAGAAAAACATTTTGCATTAGTGCAAATCAGGGACGAATATGGCGCAAATCATGTCTCGTTCGTTCGTGCGTGCAAGTCCAAAATCACAGTGGAAGATCCGTCTTTAACCAGCTGATAGTTTCATCATCCAGGTTGATCAGGCCTGGAGTTCCTCTTGGGGACTTGTAGACCTCACAGTCATCTATGATGTGGCTAATGGTTTGTGGCTCTCCACAATCGCAGTTTGGTGAAAGTTCTACTCCGATCTTGTAAAGGAAGATCTTTGTACGACCAACGCCAGTTCTGAGTCTGTTGAGGTTGACCCATGCTTTCCTTTCACAGCCTTTGGGCTTGCTGGATGGGCTGTCCACAAAACTGCTTTAGGTTCAAAGTAGAGGATGACCATTGCTCATACCATCTGTCATTGATCCAGGATGATCGATAGGGATACTGTGACTGCAGTGTCATGGATTGGGTAGCAAAGTGATTCCGTGGAATTCTCTGATCCTCAAAGGGTGTTGGTGAGGGGATTAGGCTACCAGGTTCATCACATTTCTTGGCGAGCTTGATCGTCTGAAGGTTCCTCCTAAGGTTTGCAGGAGCTATGCCAGACAGAATTGGAAGATATTCTACAGGCGTCGCCAAAAGGCAACCACTTACAAGTCTCATTGCATCACAGAACGACATCAATCTTGTGTGAATGTGCACTGTGACTCCATACTGGTGCAGCGTATTCAGCAGTGGAGTATGCCAAGGCAACAAGATGTATGTAAGGTGTCAAAAGATGCACCCCATCCAGTTCCTGCGAGCCTTCTGAGGAGGTTGACACGAGACTGCGTCTTGGCAGCGACTGCCTTGATGTGTTGATTGAAAGTAAGGCTGCGGTCCATTGTGACGCCAAGGTACTTCGGTGTTGGGTCATGTGACAGTTTTTCTCCATCTAGAGTGATGTTAAGTTCTCTTTTTGAGCATCGATTTGCAAGGTGGAAAACAGAGCTGACGGTCTTGGGTTTGCTGAGTTTCAAGTGCCATCGGTGGAAGAATTGGCTTACAGTGATTAGGACGAATATGGCGCAAATCATGTCTGGATGCGCATGACAAGCAACATAATGTAAACGCCAAAACGGTATGTTTAAACAGTTGTTTTCAAGTGTTCACGTGACCATTTCTTGCCATTTAATTTCCTGAGCCTAACATTGCATCGATGGACGTGCTTCATTCTTGCATTGACGTTGTCTCCTTTTCCGATCCATACAAACACTCCGATTTCTCCGGTACACATTGCCATTAAACCCTAACGAATCCGTACAATTTAGCGGCAATTTTGAAGCCTTTTTTTGGCATTCCTGTGTCTGTGTTCCTTCAGGAGTACAATATATATACATGATATAGGCAAGGTATCCTTCGAAAGCTCTCTTAATCCGTCCAAAAATTGAGAACATTACAATAAAATAAAACGTTTTTTGCACTCTTGAATTCTGGGGAACAACACCTGCTTGGAAAACACAACTTTGACATTAATTACAGCATGTTTAGTCAAGAATGCCTGGTACAATTTAAAAGTTGTAATTTTTACGCATGTCTCTAATAACAACCCATAATAACGACTTACAAATATATCCACTCTGCCGGTAACTCACCAAATCTTTGTAATCTGGAGGAAGGTCCGGGGTCCATCCATAGGGTGTCATCCACAATTGGCTGTAGGAATGGAAGTCAATGTAGACCTTGACACGGTCACCCAAGCTCGCTAGTTTGTCGGATATCGATTTGATTTCTATCTCAGAGAAAGCTTTACTGCCAGCGTAAGTATCATTGCACGGATTTGTACTGGCACCAACCTCTTCAGGTTAAAGCAAAAACGAACATTTGGGTTAGACTGTTTTATTTCTTATCATATGATTTGAGAAGAAATATATATTTTTACCTATTTTCTATACTGATTACAGACGAGAATAGAAAAGACCTAAACGGCGCGTCACGGCCCGTCCCAGGCACCATCCCGATTGTTCCTGTATATTTTCTTGCAATATTTAAATAAGCAGGAAACATGGGGGATGTGCTAAATAACAGACATGGTACAAGATGCTAGATGTAGCGCCAGCCGAATAAGTAGTAGCAAAGGTAGTGGAAAAAAGTATGCTTGGGATGGGTGAAAATAGCCTATCGGATAAAGTAGAAATTCATTTCTTGAGTATTTGTTGTCGCAATTAGCTCATTTGTATATTTTAAATATTCAGTAATATTTTATTAGGCCTAGTAGCAAAAGCGTATTTCTAAGATCGTCCCTTTCACGAAAATGTAATACAGAAAGGCATTAATTACAAGGAAACTTATTTAAAAGAGCTAATATTCACGTCAGATACGTGACCGAAGAAACTACCATTGATGAAGTGTGCAAAACATATCATTAATGGCATGTGGTAAATTTATGCCGTATGCGATATTGTCCATTTTACATGATATGATCCAAATAATGTGCTCAATTTCATATTGTACTCATGAACCAAACTGCTTCGAGACAGAAAATGCAATACCATTAGAATGGTAATTATAAAAATTTAAATTAGCATGCAAAAATACTCCATTGACGTTCATACTGACCAATTATGTTACTTGTGATAATTATGCTACATAATACATATGTTTACCAAATAGGATAGAGATCATTTGCTGTAAACTGTTGTAAACTTCAGACTGACGGTAAAATACCGTACTTTCACAGACTTTTGTTTATTTTGAACGTGAAATCGACATTATTACAGAATGGCTTCATTATAGGCACAATTATACTTTGCAGTAAATGATGGCAGAATAACATTTAAATAATCATTATAAAATGTGATTTTACACTGTTTATATGTCTGAATGCACCCTTGAATTGCCAATAAATTCTAAAATGCAAAAGAGTGAATTTCATTATTTTAGAGTGATTGCAAGGCCCACTTCGTCTCCCTTCGAAGTATATTTTGGGTTACGTTTACTCTTGATAATTTAAAAATTAGTAAAATTCTATCATTTTCATAATTATCAAGAATAAATTTGAACTGAAAATTGGTCTTTGAAAGGTGAGAAATTTCACTCTTTTCAAAGAGGGGCCCTGTAGTCACTCTTTTGCACTTAGAGAGTAATTTTACGGATTTTTGTTTTAAAACAGTTCACAAAATCATACTTAATCATATTTTTATGTTACTATATAACCATTTTGTACTGAAGGGTGTATTTTCAGGTTTTAAAAACTCGACAAAATGTCAATTGGTAGCAAAGAAAATACAACAAATCTGTAAAATTACAAGTATTTGCTAACAGTGCGTGGAATTTTCGAAGATTTCTAACTTTAAAAGAAATTGGAAAAGAAGCGGGATTGACGATTAGGTTCTGGCAAATCATAGAAATGTACCTCATATGTCTTACCATTCCAATGTATATCCCAGTTGCGATTGGGATCTGTTCCTATGCACGTGCTACCTTTATTAGCGGAACGCGTTTTCCTCCAATTTCGATCCTGCAATTATAAATCCGAATTACTTGAAAACAAAACAAGTTTTTTTTTAAATTTACCCTATTACAGAGAAGCTATAGTGATGAAATGACGTACTTTATCGAAATAAGTAATAAATTACAGCTCTGTAACACCTTCGACCACCTTATAACTGTGGTTTTACGAATCGGGTCGAGCTCAAAGTGCCCAACGGCATCATGGACTGAATTCACATAGCAGGAACCTGTTATAACTGGTAAATACCTAATCAGCAGGTACCTGCCATGACTGACTCAATGTATACACTGCATACAGTGCTATACAGCAGGTACTAGTGGAACCGATTACTGTCCCTTTACGTATTTTGTACACGCGTATTTCAAATATTTCAAACCTTGGACTTAGATGTTTCTCCTTACTCTAAAATAATATTGAAATCTGTAATAGGTTCGAACATGTTTCTATCGTTCCAAACAATTAAACACGGTTACAACGGCATGGACCGCAAGGCAACTGGCGGTTCAGTTTTGAAGCCCCCTTACGAATAAAGCGAAAATACTATTGTGATACGATAGCACTGTATGCAGTATATACATTGAGTAAGTTATAACAGGTACCTGATGAATAGCATACCTACTGAATGGCATTTACCAGTTATACCAGTTGTGGTATGGGATGCAAATTCTCACAAAGCCGGTAAGTCTACTTGATTTTGTTTAAAAAAACTATTTTAAGGGTATCCTTGTCACGACTAATATTTGCATTGGTTGATGGTAAAGGTCAAACTGAAAGAGTCATCTTTACTAGTTTTCCGTTCATCATCTTTACTAGTTTTCCGTTCAAAAACTTAGTAATGCAGTAAGTACTATGATTTAGAATACCTTTGTGAAGGTATACACGTAGCCGTCCGCGTTCAATACAGGTGTTATATACCAATCCACTTTATTCAATAGCATGGTAATTTCATCAAATTTCCCGTATCTTTCTGTCATCTGAAAAAAGTAATCAATTATTCACAATATAATGCGTCTTTTTTAAATTATTATACATCACAATGATAAATGAATGTAGTATAACACTGTGTACAGATGCTGAGTTTCGGATCCACACAAGACATCCTTTTTTAACAATGCCTTTAAAGATACAATCAGACATTTTTTTTCCAAATTAAAAATTCCTATTTCACGTGTTACGTAATATCAACACCTTATATTAATGTTATTTGTGAAAACAGACACTAAAGCATTTTAAAGCGGTCTTGAAGAGGCCATTTAGGATTGTTTCTAGACCTGAAAAAGTCGGATCCCGACATTTATTAGTAAACAACGCATAAAAATGTTCATTTCTTGACAAATACGGTGTGTTAAGCTCAGCCACTTACAGAGGACTTTACTACACAAATTTCCAATACAACAGTGCAAAAAATGGACTTTCACAAAATGAAAGGGGGGCGCCGATTGTTTACATTTTTTGTATAAATCGCTTCTTATTAGAGCAGCAAACCAGAAGGTTTGGAGCAAACGCAAAACGAGTATACCAAATAAACTGCATACCGGAGAAATATACTTTCGGAGAAAAAAAATATAACTTTCAAATGAATGTCTGCGGGAGACCCGATGCGGCCGGAGACCGCTGGGAACAGGAGTAAGAAAGTCAATTGGGTCACATGCGTGTGGTACTTCCTTTCCAAGATATTTGGGAAAATAGGCTAAAGCTCATTTGTTTATTCAAAAAAGGTCACCCTTTGCAATACCTAGATTTCTTTGTAAAAATATTTTTAAAAATGTTTAATGATACTGATTCCAAATATGAAATGTTTTTACACTTTCATCGTCTTCTTGTTGTTATAATGGGAGGGGTACAAAATTCTCTGTAGGATTCTATGGGGATGGGGACATCATACCCCTCCATATTAAAGGGAACCAACCCTATGCAAAATCAAAAAGCATATTTGTCTCAGTATCATTAAATATTTTGTTGATATTTTTTTCAAAGAAATCTGGATATTGCAAACGTTGACCTTTAACAAATGACCTTTAGCCTATTTTCCCATGTATCTTGGAAAGGAGGCACCACACGCATGTGACCCAGTTGAATTTTTTACTCCCGGTTACCTAAGGAATAATTTGAGCTATAGTTCATTAGATTTAGAGCAGTTCCAACATTTGATCTCTCTAGTAACTTTACCCCTCTCCTGGGGTTACACGCAGCAGAAAGTGATCGATATATCGGCAGTGCAGCAGCACTGCACTGCATTGCAGTGGACGTATGAACGGACCTTAGCCCATTGCCAGGTCAACTGGCCCACGCTAGCAACTTGATGCAACCCCCTGCAATGCAAGTTAAAACGAATTTAACTTTGTTGCAGTACTGTATTGCAGTATGGGCAAAGACTGCTATCCAGGCAATGCAACGCTGTGCAGTGAAGTCTGAACGGACCTTAACTTTGGCAATTTGGTTCGAGCCACTGATCACATTGATCACAACACAAATCCTATGGCATGTCATTATTTGGAACAGGTGCATGAGCCAAGGCTTGAACCAGTAACCAATGGATAACGCGAACCTCATCAGCGAATACGCTATAGTGTAATTTTTGTTCACTTCATTAAAAGTTTTCGGAGATTCTATTCATGCTGAGAGGTTGTATGTTTATCCAGGAAATCAATACGCCTTTTAATATGCGGACATGAACTAAGGCCAAGTAGTTTTTGAATGGCCTAGCCTGAAGATCGATTGCTACTCAATCCGTGCTTTGCTGTGAACCAGTAACCTATTAATGTACATAAGAAACATGTGTTGTATGGCATGTATGTGTAGATATAAAAGAGAGAGACCTATTCATCGCTTCAGCATTTTAAGCTAAAGTGATGTCGGTAATTTTGAGTTATACGGATTTTGTGTCAAAGCGCCAAAATATGTCATACAGGCAAAAACATATTTAATATAACAATCTCTTGCACCCTCTGCACATTATCAGGACAACATTATGATTATCAAGGATTACATTTACTAATTAACTCAAAAAGGGATCAAGAATATATGAAATCTGCACTTTAAAATGTATCTTAGTAGGTTTATAAATGAGAACGATATCCTCGAAGTTTGGGGAAGAAAGTTTGAAGATTTTTTTTTATAGTGTGAAAGATGCTGAATCATAATTTTTGGGTCCAACCTCTGAGAAATGTGGAAACATTGTAAAATAAGGGGTAAAATTAGCTATGAGATGTTTTGCAAATGTCTGGATAATGCACATTTTAGAGATGCAAGGCATCTTATTTTTTTCCACAAATACTTACCATTTTGGTCATGTAAATAACAGTTGCCGGACCAATCCATTCTCTTGCGTGGGTGCCGCCATTGTAAAATATAATTGGCTTATTTTCCCCAGGCTTTCCTATCTGTAAATGAGCATTTCAATTCGAATAGTGCACTTATAATAATTATGTTTGTATATATCAAAGTTAACCAATTTAATTTGTACCAATAAAGCGTTTCCATATTCGTATCCCTCTTAACTAGAAAATTTCCAAATCTTTTTGGCACAGGAACTTTAAAGTATCTTGTTACACTCGCCTTAAGAGTATGGATTTCTCGTCCCTCGTATGATTTTCCTAGTGTCTCCTTTGAAGCAATATGAGGATATTCCGACACAATTGTGTCTATCCACGCCTGGATCTATAAAAAAAAGACAATTTGGGATGTAAAATAGGTCCTGTGTATTTATGGACACATTTAAAAATATATACTTTTGAGATACATTACAAAAAGCAGCTTCAATCTACGATACGTGTTTAAAAAGTCAGTATTTTTTTTAAATACTTGTAATATTTTGAACCTGATGCTTTTTTTGTCGGGGTTTTCCAACATCACTGTAGTGTCACGACGGATGATATCAGATTCTGGTCCAAAATAATGTCCAAGAAAATATACTTTTAAGGGAGGGGTATGGGGTCTGAAGCAGTGAACTTTGAAGTGATTTTTCTCAATTTTCCTAAATAGTGGTATATACATGTTACACATCATATTGTAGCCCATGTCACAAAGTTTTAAAATTCATGTCACTTTTTGCTCTGGTTGCCATGGTAACCACGTAAGGCCTCTGATTGGCTAAACACTAGAACAAACGTAACTAAATAACTAAACAAGCTACTGGGTCGAAACTTGGGTGGCATGTGCAGGGAGTAAATACGCAGTGAACGATGAAGCCCGATTTTTGATACCGTTGCCATGGCAACTGGCAATCGACCAATCACGTATTTTCATGGCGTAATTTGAATTTGGAACCAAATGTGAAAATCTGGCTTCATGGTTTACTAGCCCTATATGTGCTGAATATGTGTGCCAAATTTCATGTGCATAGCATGTAGCGTTCTCTAGTTACGTTCGTTTTCGTTTTTTGCGTATTTTAACGAAACGAGTTATAGACCTCGAAACATTTAGACAAAATTGAGGGCGCTTTTGATGTGAAATATGGATTTTTTTTAAATTTTCATTTTATACTGAATTATCATAATTATTAATGAAAGAATCATCGAAATCGGTGCATCCATTGTCCTGTAATTAATTTAAAAATAATTTTCTGAAATATCGATCGTTGAGGAAAACAATAAAATACATAAAAAATCACTTACCCAGTACATTTAATTACTTTAAATTATGGACAAAATAATATGAGTATTTATTTACTTCGACTTAGCCAAAATAAATGCGTTAAATGGCGTATAAAAATATCTTTTAAAATATCTTAAATATAACCCATTTAAATTTTTCACATGATAAAGTATAAGAGACAATGCGTTTTTGGCAAATTTCGCGTACACTGCTCCACTTTGATCAGCCATATCTCGGGAACCGAATGTCCGATTGCGATCGAATAAAAAGCATTTTGTAGATTACAATCTACACAATTAAGCCATTGCATTATCTCATTTTCGTAAATGGAACAATTTTTTACCAAGTCAGACCCCATCCCCCCTCCCTTCATAGCCGCGCTATTCATAATTATGTGCGCGCTTTATTCTGTTATTAAAATATTTATAAAGTATTAAAACTTTAAGTACTTATATGCTAGCTGTTTCATATTATATAAAAAGGCAATTTAAATCTTTATTTCACCGTATCATAGTCGTTATACAACGTGTAGTTCAATGGGGCGCTGGTCGATTGCACTCTACTCTTTGCGTCTTCATCTATCAAATGCTGCACATCCTGTATCATCGTCCTGAAGTCGATCCTATGAAGGAGTAGTTCTTGACGAACCTCTTCCTGGTATCTTGGTGGGACCATGATATCAACTGGAAGACCCATTGCCCGGGGCTCCAGCCAAAAATCAAGCTGGTTAAGACAAATACAACAAACAATGAACAGAAACATGACATAACAGGAAGATCAAGGAAGCAATCTTGCGATTTATGCTGGTACTAAAATTCATGTTTCTTTGCTAATCTGATTTTCTATCAAGAATGATACCAATATGTGCTTTCCTCCTGTGTGGAAGAAATTCATTGTCGACCCTTCCACCCGGCCCTTCCATGAGAAGATCCACATTAAAAACACGTGATTAGTCATTGAATCCTGTAGGATAGTAATTTTATATAAGTGATACTCTTTTTGATAGGCGACAAAAGATGCGTTCAGGACCACCCTATTTAAACCCCATATGCTTCTCAATAACTATCGATTTTTTTTTGTTTATAAAAGCATGCTAATAAAATTGATGAGTCTTATTTTGAGCCAAAATGTTGGTATAACTTCGTTACTGCGGTTGAAATAGAGGAAATTACTATCTTTAATATAATAATACCACTTATTTCATGTTACCGATCTGAGCTTACCTGGTCACCATGTTTAGTCCGTAGTAATCGCAGTAAATTGACCTCTTTTTCACTTTTTGGTATCACGCGGAGGACCTCATATCTGGTGAGAAATGGCAGATGGTGCAGATAGTTTGAGATAAAAGTTTTAGTTATTCATTATTGTCTATTAATCTCCAGGACTTTGCTTAGTTCAAAAGTGATCATAATCGTGCATAGCATATGGATTATTTCACAGTACTTCTACGGTTCGGAGTCAAATAATAGACTACCATTAGAATTCGAACTAAAAGTGAAAACGGCAAAATTATCGATAACGTACTGATTAAGATGCATAATTTTTAACTCTAAAACCAAATTATTAGATGCCCCTAAAATCTTTTTAGTGCCAAAAAAGCAGCAGATTTCATATAAGGTAATGTAACCCCTAAACGCAATCTCTCTAATTCATATTCTAAGCATATGGGATGACAATATACCAAACTTGTTTGATAATGATTTATGCTTTAACCTGCTTCGTTGTTTAAGTCCAAAGAAAATACCTATTTCAAACTTTACCTAATTAATTTACACTTTCTTTCATAGAGTTGGTACTATCTAATTTCATTATAGCGCCAATTTATGATTTGTGATTTGATAGGATTTGGGTTGGTACATTTTGTGACCCCACTTTGTCTGCTCCCAGTTGAATTCAGCAGCCTTGACGGAATAAGTACAGTATCACGTGCACTTTATTCCGTCAAGGCTGCTGAATTCAACTGGGAGCAGGCAAAGTGGGTGCAGTAAATGTACCAACCCATAGGATTTTCAGGTTTAAAGAAAGACTCTCACAACTTTAATTTCACAATTTGAAAAATCATGTGTACTTTCTCATCACATGAAATATTTACTTTCTTGTTAGATTAGTCAATTTGATATTCTTTCGAAGATTAATTGGTTTTCCTTTCGGATCCAATCTATTAATTGGAGAATGTCAATGAATTGCATGTTTTGTTTGGTTTCCTTTTTCACTTACTTTACTAACGAAGATCAATTCTTTAAAAGCAATAACCTTATTTAGTTTCTCCAGTCACTGGGGATAACTCAAAATACTTCCTGTAAAACGTAAAATCCAATCGCTACAAAGATGAATGATCTCCGAGAAAGGAGAAAGAGAGGATTTAAAACTATAGTAGATTCGTCGATTAGTTGGGAGAGAAGGGAAAAAAGGAATGTGGCCCGTTAATCACCTGTTACATGAACGAGTTAAGATAAGCTGACCTTTCATGTTGACAACATTTTACATTGAGAGTGCAAAGACTTTTGTGTTCCTTCGTATCAAAAACACGTGCGCTTATAAGTCAGTAACATTCAACTCACCTGTTACTTTGAATACCACTGAAGCAAATATGATTAGAATGTTTTCAGAGTTAGAGTTTACGTTGACTTGAATGCTTTCATTAAGCATAGAATCGATTTTTCACTGCTATCGGACTACATGTTTCAATGGATTTAGCGTGGAATTTTAATTTCAACCCAATGCACATTGCACATGCCCCCTTATTCAATGCCCATACCTTCAGAAAAGAACTAGAGGTGGCATGATGGGTTTAATGTACTATAACATAAATGAGAACCAATACTGATAAATAATGCGTTTCAAAGGACTACCGTCATATCGAACCTCATATGCTGAACATACTGTAAGTACAAGAACTGTAAGTAAAGGAAGTCGTGCCATGATCCACTATGTGTAAGAAGGTCGGTTGTTATTATCTAGTTGTACATGTTCTGTGAGAACAAGTGACGGAGTTAGCGGCTGTGACGTTTTGCGATCGTCACGGCCAAACGAACTTTGGGTACCTAAGTTGACCGTTGGCGCAATTTACACTTTTTAGGACTTGGGCCAGAATAAAACCAAAAAGTCAATTGCCTGGAATATCGTTCTACTCAAAGCACAGCATTTGTCTCGCCTGTCAAGATGATAAAAAAAAAAACGATATTTCATAACGAAAGATCTTTTGTTTAATAACTTGTAAAATATGCGGGCGGAAAATGAAAACAGGAATTACCCTTTAAGAAAAACCCATCGCTTAAGCAGTGACCTACCAATAGTAGGTATTAATTGAGATCCGAAGGTCTGGCTACCATGTTTTGATAAACATTTGCTTCTGTACCCATTCAATTATATATAAAATCTTCAGTTTCGTCGTCCTTTTATGATATGTCCAATCAAAAAACACCTTCAACCAATGAGTACAACGTATCTAAGGCTATTTCAGCTGACTTAGGTCGTTTACCGGTACATTAAGCGGAACCGCGTTTGTGATGATTGCAAAACACATAGTGATAATGCACGATAAGAGACCTCCAAACCGCCCGTCCAAGGGTACCGTCCCAATCTCGTGTGATCAGCAAAGTAAAGTTTTAATGTCATGTGTCCAAGGGATTTGGAAGCGTAGCCAATTCAATCAAAATACGAATAAATAGCCAACACTGTGCAGATTTGGCTTACTGGTTGCGAAACGAACGAAACGAAACAGAAACCCCATTGGATTACACCTTATTCCTTTATGCGTGTTATGCATGCATTGACGGAATAAAGAGGTAAGCCAATGGGAGAGTCTGTTTCGTTTAGCAAAATACAGTAAGCCGCCAGATTTTTAATTGTATACTATGAACTTGTCTTTTATTCATATGAGCCAATTTTGTTTTCTCAAAATACATAGTAATGGTGCTGTAGCATTCCAGTTTTAATCAATAGTTCTATACAAATCAAATCCAGAATTTTAGTATCAGCTGAGTAATCCCGGCAGGTGTGTCTGTCGGAATTGCAGCTTAGACCACTGGAAAAATGTTGATTAAAAACGGAACCACCCTTTCTGTGAGTAAACATCTTATTATTATACTATTTATTTTCCATGCTCGCCAGAAATAAACATTATGATTTAATCAGGAAGTAAGTATCCTGACAGCATGAATTTTTATGTTTGAACTAAAAGTAGTAACCATATCAAATATGTTAAAACGCCACCTGTTGACTTGCCGATCTTTTGCTTTCTTATGCCCATGATTTATACTTCCAGTCACAGCGAGCGTTTGGTGTCGCAATACAGGGAATTTGACCCAAGATCAAGTGTACGCATGCCACGAGCAGAAATCGCTTTTGCTGCGACTGGAGTATTTTTTTAAGCATCTGCAATGACCATTACCATGGATGAAGGACTTTGACGCATTTGTTATCGATTTTAGTTTCATTCAACTGTATAAAAATGGGCTTACTGTATTTTGCGAAAAACGAAACGAAAAGAATTCCCATTGGATACACGCTTTATTGACGTTTTATGCACGGTATGCATGCTGACGGAAGAAAGCGTGATCCAATGGGAGTTTCTGTTCGTTTCGAAAATACCAGTAAGCTAAAAAATGTACATGCCATACATATCATTGTTGAAACTTGTAGGAATTTCAGCATTGTAACGATTTAACACTTCCCTCAATTTTATTTATCCTGTTGAAAAATGAGTGACAGGTACAAAAAACATTCGATTTGTAATTAATGGTACTCAATTATAGTAATATCCATGATTCCGGCCCATTTCATACTGTTTACTTAACTGAACGTTTAGTACCATCATTTCGGGATTTCTTTCATCATATTACGTTACCTTGTTATTGATTAGAAGATAATGAAAAGGTTTTATTTATAATAAAATCTTCAAAAAATCATTTAGCCATTGTACGATGATTGATGTTTTACGTGAAACAAAACGTTAAAAAAAACAAAAATAGTAAAATATTCTAGCTATAAGACGTTAAATATCAATATTCCGTGGATTGATGCATTGCACGTGGACTTAACCAAATTTAAATACGTACAAGTATAGAAAACTTGTAACATGTCCAGGCTTACTTGAAACGCCACACATCATTGACGACACCCATGAGCAACAATATAACGAATCGTATAAAAGACATATAAAGAACAATAAAAATGAAAGAGTAATACGTCTTTAACATGATACTAAAAAAAACTTAAAACACAATGTGAATAAAACCTCGATAACTTAAGAAAGTCATGAAACAGTACAACTTATTTTCATTACAGTTCTGGGCCTGTGTCCATGCTTTTGTGCCAAGCTTGACAAAATCATTTTGAATGGACGGCTATGCTTATGTTGTTCTAAGCCGGATTTATGGGTAGACTAAATGAATGCTAGGTAAATATTCAAACAAAAGTCTTGGAAGTTTCAGTCAACAACTATTTATGCGGGGTACCATTTACTAAGTTTCGAAATTTCAAGAAGTGTAAACATGTGGGAGTAAACTCGTTATCAACTCTGATGCGCAACGGTGAGGGTGGTAACGATACCATCAATAGTTCTGTGTTTATGGATCGATTTTTCCGTGATTTGACCGTCAATCTAATATATTTCTAAATTCAGGTTAGCATGGAAATGGTTATTTTCTACGTTCAGCTTCCAAAATATGAGTCGTGGTGGGTGAAGTAGTAATGGCTCAAATAACGTTAGCGTCTAGTTTAAAAAATGAGATTGGCTGATGATATTCATCCGACAGTCGGCCCCGACCCGAATATTGTTTTTCGTGCTTAGCCGGCAGGTCTAACCTTTACCCAAAACCATAATCCTAACCGTAACCCTAACCCTTAATCCTAATTCGTATTCCTAACCTAAACCTACCATTGGATAAAAGGCTATTAAGCAAATCTATTTTGGGCCAATAGCCATCGGATTAAAAACTACGGGTCAGTATATACTATCACCCGAACACGTTAATTCGTTCCAACGTGAATAGTGCTGTTGGGAGTCCAGACAACAGAACTTTAATATGTTGAAGAGTATTTATAACCCTCTTCAAAATATTACATTGCACGATCTTAATACTTTTCAATTTTCGTAACGAATCAATGCCTGTTTGCGGTTGTGTTGTAAGCTTTTGTCACAGAAAACCTTCATGTAAAGTGACCTGCGAAAACTACATTTAAAACCAACCCATCCCGGATTCGTGACCCATCAAAAAAACACACGTGTGAGTACCGCGGACATGTAGATGATTCAGTGTTTGTCCAAATTTGGGCTTTTCTCCTGCATCCGAATGTGTCTTTGAAAGCTTTGAAATAGTAGTGCTGCGGTGTCATACAAGATGGGCTAACAAAGAATTAAGATACAAACAAAATTTGATGATGATGACAACTAGGGCCCAGTGATTGTCTTGATGAAGACAGCGCTTTCAAATAGTGAGCTTCAAGATTGTTATTAACGGCCAACAGCGGAAGTCATCTGGCATGAAAGAAACAACTTCAGTGAGTGTATTAGTCGAGCCACCTGATTACGCACCTGGATGGAGATGGGCCTGCATCTGGATATTTCTGACGATGTGATCTTGTTGTATGCGAGTCTTAGAGTACGTGCAATATTAATGACATATACCCATTCCAAAACATAGCGACACAGAAAGAGATTGTTTGAGTAAGCCCCCGGGGGGCCCCCACCTATTATAACCATGTTTTACGGATAGGGGGCAACACAGTCTTTGATGATGGTTGGGAAGTTGTGAACGATTGTCATTAGGCCACCAAAACGCCAAAAAAAAACGAAGTGTCTGTCTTTGAGAGCAACAAAGTATTCAAGCATGGCCACTTACCAAGGTGGTACCAAAGAGTAACATTCTGCGTTCTGTCCTTTTCCCAGAGATTACTCTGTGTAGCCAAGGCACACATATGAGTAGAAAGTTCGAGTGTGGCGCGCGATTGGAATCAGGCCCATAGAGATGAAGTACATCGAAAGTGGTATGGCAGAAAATAGGAAGCAACCAGCAGAATGGTCCCACGCCACGTTATTGCGAATCGAAGTAGAAGAAAGAAAGGGTCACAGGATAGCACAGGTTGACCGTGAAGATGGAAATGATACGGTAACGTATAAAAGTTAGGTGGTAGTAATTAGGGACTGTGAAAAATCGCTTTTTTAGCTACTACGAACCGAACAGAAAAGCGGCGTTGCAAGTTATACCGAAGATTAATATTACGGGGATCAATTGCGAATGGCGATGATCTCGGACTCTGTATACAACGAACTGCTAAAGCGTTGATTCTGGGTAATATTGCGAGTGTTATGATTCTGTGCAGTGACATCGCTTCAATGTCCCTGATCAATATTGGTTATTTATTGAAATCTTGTGTGCTCTTCACCTTAGTATCAAATGACCAGGTAATCATATGCTTAGATTTTCAACAGTTGAAACTTATTACGGGACTAACCAACATCCGTCAATTAAAATTAAAGATTAATTAATATTTATATATGCTAAGTTATGTTGTAATCCTAGTTAGTTTATGGCGAGTTTAATTACGGACATATTTGCTTAAAACGTAAGCAATGGGATAGGACAATCTCCACAAGAAGAAACAATGAGTCGATGGGTATGTAGTGATTGGCAAGGTATGTTGTCAAGAAGCGTACGTGAAATTTCCTAGTAAGCACAATTTGTGGATAATGTTATTGTCCCTGATTAGCGTGTTGATAAAAATATTACAAAAAATACTGCAAGTAAAACTGGCGACATTCCCCTCTCATCGCATTCTAACTCATCCCCTGGGCAAGGATTGGCAGTATGGACTGGGACCTCAGATGACCTTTGACCTTGGGCCATGGACTTTGACACCCTTCTACATATGATGGAACCCCTATTGTACCTTTACCCCAATTCTGGTTTAAAATCGGACTCAGTTTTTCTTAGGAGACACGAAAAAAGAAAACCTAACCAAAACCTAACAAACCGGAACACACACATACGGACATGGCGCAACATCGGAATATTCCCTTGCTTTTCAGCCAGGTGGATAAAAATAAGCAAAACAAATCACCAAAATTAACTTGCATATTTTTTGGAATGGTTGAAAACCATGACAGTCAAATGTTTTGATATTGCATAATAAAGAAACAAAACGCCCCTTTAAAAGGGGTTTATCATTTTGCTAGGAGACCAATGAGTGCCAAACTACAAAAATCAATATTTCAGAGCCACATTACACATTATTTTGTGATGTTAATACATTCAGAGCAGCTCCATTGCCAGCCCGCGTTCCGAGGACGAATGGTGGCCACGACCATATTGAAAACCTTTTAGACAATGGGACGTCGACCAAATAACCAACTGTATTACAAATTCTGTAGTCCCATCGGGGGCTAAGGGAAAACCAAGTGTAAATTCATATAAATATTACGATCACATAACGTCTGTTCCCGCACATAAAACTGGCCATAAGTTGTTCTTAAAAAATATATAAAGTCATCCTCAATGCTTTTTTTCCCATTAGCAGAGACCAATGGATATGATAGACTCAAGCAAACATGAGCTAAAGATATTAACAAGGGCCGGGGTATGTAGGGCCATGGGTATAGCCAGGTGTTACCACCTCCACGATCGGGTTGAGTGACAAATACCCGTCCTCTAGCACAATACCCTAACAGTGTACATTATTAATATAGGTCGTTGATCACTAAATTTTCTTCTGAAAACGCGCACGGTAAATTGAGATAGAAATGCGTTAAGCAATAAGTTACGGATTTTGGTTCTGCCCAAAGGGGTAGGTGCAGAAGGCTTGCCCAGAAACATTCGTTCTTATGATGTTTGTGTCTATGTTTTCCTTTCGAATAAATGTTGAAAAATGGCCAAAGTACTTGAACCCGCACTTAGAAGCTCAATATTTACTTATTTGTGAATGAGCTAAGTATTTTGTCCTGAAAGTACTAGTCTAAATTGGAGAGCGTAACAGGTGAAATATCTTGCAGCTGTGCGACAATATAACAATAGTTCTGCACTCCCAGATGAAAGGGAATTTGAAGTGTTTTCTACACCGTATACCGGGCCGGTGATTGAATATCTTTAACTCCATAGTTTGAAGTCTATGGGATATCCACTAGGCACTGATAGTGGGGAATTAAATTGAAGTGACATTTTATTCTTTTAAAAAGTGCCAGTTTTATTTGTGGGACCAGGACGATTATATGATTTTAATAATTAATGATGAATTTACACTTGGTTTTCCCCTAGCCCCCCGATGGAGACTACAAAAACAACAGCCACAGAAGGCATGTCCCATCGACTATTGCTTTAAACGGCGAATTCAGCAAATTATGTGGTACTTATGAGTTTTGGTTTTCTTCAAAATTTTCAGTTGAATCTAATGAAAGCGTTATTTAATTTTATGTACAAATGTTTGTTTGAACAGTAGTTTTATATTATAGACAGTGTTTTATTTTTTTAATTATAAAAATCTATTACAGACATTTCAACGAACACCACTTTTGTTGAGTTTATTAGAGAATACCCCAGCCATATCTAAAAAGGTTGACGTCGAGGAAAAAAAATTGTATGAAATTTTTCGAATATCAAAAGAAAGGATCTTGGACTGTCTCTTGGGTGAACCGTACCATGGTTCGATTTATATAATGTTTTTACCCTCCATGATAGAAATCATTTTAAAAAAATTAAATCTGTGATTACTCATTCTTTAGGTACATGAATCCAGGGGCCCTTTGCAATGAGACCATTCGGTCGTTTGGACAGTAATTGCAAAAATATTGTACTATTAATAAAATGAAATTTTCCTGGGCTTTCATTTTACTGGGGTAATGATGAAAAATATATGAAGTTTCTCTTAAATACAAAAGATTGAATTTTAATGGCAGGAAGGGGGGGGGTCCGAGGCTGGCGATCGGGTCACCCACCTTTAAATAATATGAGTATTGTTCGCTTCAGTTTAATTCGTAACAATATGTAACGTTATGCAGTTACCTTCTTTTGTGTACGTGGCGATATAATAACAATGGGGTAATAATGGTGCATTGTTAACAAAAGATGCACAAATATAAGCTAGCTGGCGATGTATTTACACACTTAGTCACAATTTTACCTAATATAGGATAAAACATCATTTATCCGTAAGAATGACAGGTAGGCGTATAGAAGTAGATATTCCCTAATTTAGGTTTTACAGGGTGGGATATTTACCCAGATGGTGACGTCCTTGTTTGACTTGATCTTTGTCCCTTTATACAGCGCAACAGGCCGTGAATTTTTCAAACACCTAAGCCAATTTATTGAGTCAGAATTTATTTGGTGAATGTAATAGTTAACTATGGAAAGTATTGGTTTACGTTTAAAATAGCAAAATTTAGAGCAACGAACAATTTATTCGCATTTTCTTGAGTTTCCGACACCGTCAGAATGATTTTTAACCGGTATCCGTGGAATTCTTACCAGAACTCGTATTGTGAAAATCGAACTCAAGTGTCTGAAGAATATAATGTTAAAACTAACACTTTAGCATCTTGAAACTTAAACTAGCTAATTGAATTGAGAATTTGCATTTTTTTTTAATTTCGCTGGTCATGATCTAAATCCCCCTGCTCTTCTTGTGTGCTCATTGTTATACTCTGTAAACGTATTAGTCCGGGCTAAAAATGAGCTAGGTATCACCTGGAAGGAAAGTTTATCTCATGTAGTTTTTCTAGATCAGAATTTTATAAAAAAAAAAAAAAAAAAAAAAATAGCAAAATTTAGAGCAACGAACAATTTATTCGCATTTTCTTGAGTTTCCGACACCGTCAGAATGATTTTTAACCGGTATCCGTGGAATTCTTACCAGAACTCGTATTGTGAAAATCGAACTCAAGTGTCTGAAGAATATAATGTTAAAACTAACACTTTAGCATCTTGAAACTTAAACTAGCTAATTGAATTGAGAATTTGCATTTTTTTTTAATTTCGCTGGTCATGATCTAAATCCCCCTGCTCTTCTTGTGTGCTCATTGTTATACCCTGTAAACGTATTCCCTCCATCAACATAAATCCAGAAAACCAAACCAAAACAGGAGGGCTTACAGAAGGTGACACCCTGACACATTTACGAATTCGACACCCGACCGTAGGGAATAAACTACACGCCCACTTGCGTAAAGGTTGCCGAATTCATAGGTGTGTCCCCAAGAGTGTCACACCATCAAAACAAAATGTTCGAGCACATTTTAACGACGTTGTAGCTTCAAATATTGACAAAAAGAACAACTTAAGACAGGTTTTATTTTAAATGAACCTTCAGTCAAACAGGCTGTCCCTACATAATTTCGCGATGTCACTAAATCTACGCTTCAGTAATTGGTTCACATAAAGTTACAAAAGCCTGTGCAAAAACACCTCTGATTTATCGACCCAAAATCGAAGTCTGAGATTAAATGGACTCAATGCTCGCGATACACGATAGAGTGCGCCACCAGCGGCTGCTTTCGCCGTCGCAGCCACCATTGGATTAACACGTGACGCAAATTGTGTATGATCCATCTTGAAAATATCGGTTCTTCGAGCCGACCGTTGACGGCGAACCGCAGTGTGAATCGCGAGAATTGTAAATGTAATTCAAAACTACAGGGTTGATCCTACCCACACTGCACAGTGTCGAGATGTTTTAGAGAGGTGGGCTATGGTTTCCTGCTGCCCATTATTGAAAATGGAGCATTCTGATTGGTCAGTTTACTGCCCATTATTCTGCAATAATGAGTTAAAATACATTTTCTTATTAAATCAATATGTTTTAGATAATAGAATAGAAATAAAGGGTTTGCAGGTATCATCTATGGACTCATAATGTATCCTCGGCCGGAAAAACTTTTAAATTAATGGGCTCGGCTGCGCCTCGCCCATTATTTAGTTTTTCCGACCTCGGACACATTATTCGCCCATAAAGATACTGCATCGCCCTTTATTTCTTAATTCTAACAACCTTGCGGAAGATTTTTAGAACGATAAATTTACTTAGAATGCTTTCTTTGTGTTATCGTACAAAAAATGTTTGTCCATAAATGTATCCCACATAAATGAAGTTAACTATTAAATGAGTGTTCCGGGCAACAAAATACCCCAAACCTGCATTCAGTCATTCGTACTTTAATTGATGAGTAGAAACTTCTGGATAACACAGTTTGGGGAAATTTCAGCGCACTCGTTCTGAAGTTCTTTCTTAGCTCTGAGCTAAAAGGTGTTGATGGTGGAGATCGATTGTTGCATCATGCACGCGTATCTCAAGTTCACCTCAAAGATGTTAATAGTGAAAGATCTAGTGGCATGGCTGGTCATGGGGACAAGAGATGTGTTGTCACCAAAACATCAGTGTTATTTTTGTTGTGTCTGTTGTCTTCCAGGAAGACAAGGTCTCGTTTTCCCTTATTTATGGAATAACTACACGTTTTAAAACTTAATGTAGCGTTGTGAGTTAAATACTAGGCTTGTGCCGTTAGGTAATATTACCCCAAACCATCACCCATCCTTCTTTATATTTGTCCCCATTTTTCTAATGCAGATGTTAGAAAACACTCCGAGGGAAAACTGTGGACTCTGACCTATCCGATTATTTATGTATGTATATGTATCTATATAATATATTATAAATTGTCAAAGTATAGACCTCTGGAATGGCAACCGTTACTCAGAGATTCACGAATACCCTCACTTAACGGATCATCGGGTATCCGATCCTCAAACGGATAGTATTGCAATGGCGGTTTTAAAAACCACAAGATATGTATATAAATATCCATTTTGGTGTCACAATCACACCAGCAATATGCCTGCCATCACAGATCTGTACCAATGAATAGTCATAAAGTGCTCAACCACACAAGTAGTGGGGCATAATAAAATAACATTGGTATTTTCAGGTGACTATCTTTTTGGAATGTTTAAGGTCTCAATCCCATTAACAGGAGAGCTTAAATGAAAATTTCCAAGTAATAGCCTCGGAAAAGGCAACCGTTACTGAGTTTCACTGAATTCTCCATCGCAATTACACGATCATCGGGTATCCGATCCTCAGACGTGAATGGTAGTGCAAATGGTCGTGTCTTACCACAAGATTTATATAAATATACATTCTATGGTGTCACACCAGCAATATCCTGCCAGCCACAGATCTGTAACGCAATGAATAGTCAGAAAGTGCGCAACCACTACAATAGCTGGGGGCCAATAATAATAACAGTGTATTTTCAGGTGGATATCTTTGGAATTAAAGGTGGCCCATCCCATTACAGGAGCGCTTAAATGAAAAATTTCAAAGTATCACCTCTGGAAAAGAAAACCGTTACTCAGAGTTTCACGAATTCTCCCTCGCTTACGATCATCGGGTATCCGACCTTCACGACTGATGGTATTGCAATGGTCGTGTCTAATAACCACAAGATCTGTATATATATAACATTCTATGGTTGTCACAAATCTCAACCAGCAATATCCTGCATCACAGATCTGTACCAATGAATAGTCCGAAAGTGCTCAACCACTACAAGTTAGTGGGGCAGAATAAAATTAACAGTGTATTTCAGGTGACTATCTTTGGAATTTAAGGTGTCCCAATCCCATTACAGGAAAGCTTTAATGAAAAATTTCAAAGTATAGACCTCTGGAAAGGCCAACCGTTACTCAAGAGTTTCACGAATTCCCTCCGCGTACTAATCGGGTGATATCTATCCTCATACGGATGGTATTGCATGGTCGCGTATTAACCACAGATTGTATAAATATATACATTCTATGGTGTCACACCAGCAATATGCCTGCCAGCACAGATCTGTACCATGAATAGTCAGAAAGTGCTTCAACCACACAAGTATGGGGGCTAATAATTAACCAGTGTATTTTGCAGGGACTATCTTTGGGAATTAAAAGGACTTCAATCCCAGTAGGGTAGAGCTAATGAAAAATTTCAACGTATAGGACCTCTGGAAAGGCAAACGTTTTCACCGAATACTCTGCATGAGTACGATCATCGGGTATCCGATTCTCAGACGGATGGTATTGCATGGGTCGTGTCTTAACCACGAAGATATGGTATATAAATATGACAATATCTTGCTCGCATTAAGCTCCCTGTAAGTTGGGACGATGAGCCACTTTTAATTCCAAAGATAGTCACCGTAAAATACACTTGTTTTATCATTTAGTAGACATGAAAGGTGAATGCTGATTGGTTAAAAAAAAGTGTCCCAATTTAATATTTTCCCGTATTACCAGAGTAATCTTTCATTACTCACTGGATATGAGACCGTATTACGTAATGCTTAACCAAGTATCATAGTTACCCCTACTTTACAGCAGTTAAAATCTATAATGTAATGATATTGGCATCTGTGGAAGAGACTGTTCCAGCACCCTCTGAAGTGCACAATACAAGATGGCCTTTTTGGTTAAAAACAAAATGGCACTGCTGCTGGCAATCCTAAACAAATATTTCTACTTGCTACGTTTTTCCCTACTTCGTATGTACAAAAACCATTTCTAAGTTCCCCTTGTGTGTTTTGGAGGACTAGTGGACTTTTGTGATGTCTTTCAAAGAGGGAAGTAAGTGTGGTTGTCCTTAGCTACAGTGCCATGCTTACCATGCAGAATTAAACTCTCACTGACTCTGTGCAAGCATAGGCAAGACTACTACTGAATCACGTGGCCATGACATTTGGTCTAGACTGTTGGGAAATTGGGGAAAAAAATTGTATGTATCAGGACAATGAGTTGTGTTACTGTGCAATTAGTCCAACTTGTTGATTGTACATTGTAGGCCTCAGTAGAAACAGGGCTAGTTAGATAGGGTGCCCTATTCACAGTCTGAGCTGAGCTTTCTGGATTCTGTACTTAAATTTGTAGGGTAGCGGTGCTAATCCAGATTTAAATAAAATTTAATCAACTTTATAGGCTTACCACTCAAATGTCTACTAAATGATATAAATTCGTTACCCCCTGTTTGTTCTCACGCAATAGGGAAAAATATCTATGGTTTGTTTCCATATTCACATTCGGCTATAGCCTCGGTGATCTTGGAAACAAAACCATAGATATTTTCCGTATTTGCGTGAACAAACAGGGATAACTAATAATATATATATATATAGATTATATAAATATAAATCATATGTGCTGAAAGGTACGCACATTACACATTTTAAATTATTATTTTATACATGGCCATCGGCCCCCTATAAAGAAGAAACAGTCCAATTGGAAAGAAAGAAAGATCAGAGAAGAAGAAAGCCTCAAAAGAGCACTCGCTGGGAATTGAACCCGGGTCTTGCCGTACATGGCAAGCGTGATACCCATCTACACCACGAGTCCGACCCGCTGAGATACATCTTTTGAGGAGATATAGCTATACCGCTATATAGGCGGCCGCCGTGGCAGTATATAGGTATATAAAGAGTCAATGTATATATATTATAATTATATATATATATAAATATATATATATATATATTATATATATATATATATATATATAATATAATATATAATATATAACATTTAGAAAAATAATGTTCAATAGGAACGGAATCATAACACTTGGTACTCTAAAATTTCTGAGACCAACATACATTAAACAATTTTGAAATACAATAAGATCACATCAAAAACGGTACAGATTTTAATTCAATCAACACAACATAAAAAAATAATATTACAACAGAGCGTAGACTTCATGGCAGGAAGTGAACTATTACAATTCCATATAAGACATACATGCTATAGAATTTCCTGAAGATAGTGACATTAGATTCGGAGTTTCAACATTTTGTAAAACTTTATTTATTTTTTTCTTTTTTTAATTTGCCTTTTTTTAACTTTAATAAGGACGGCAATACTTAAACAAACAAAACAAACCCACTCATCTACACATCAAAATTTAAAAGAACGAAATTAGTTTTGATGCATTCTACTAAAGTGAATGCTCTCTGAAAAAATGAACAAAGGCCACCATTCTAGGTTCCAACTATGGCATTCGTATATGAGAATTTTCTTTCTTTGTGGAATATTGTGAGTGAATTGTTCCCCCATTTCGGTTTTGGTTTGGTTATATATTCTTGCTTTCGTTTACAAATCTATCCTTTGGCTGAAGTCAAACTGTAAGGTGCATGTAAGAAAAATAACCATTTCAGGTCGTCTTTTATTGTTCTTTTTATTAGTCGGCAAATCTCAAGTCAAGGATATCATAGTGTAAAACCGGCCTGTCTGTCAAAATTAGACAAAGTCGCCAAGAAGGTTTGGGGGATAGGTTCAGTATAGGCTCGAAAGCACGGAGGGGGTGAAGTGGCGGAACTCGTCTTTCTGAATTACTATCCCCTCTACGTCACCCTGTACCTTAACATTGAACTTATGAGCTCCACCCAATACATTTTGCGCTTTTGCCAGACACCAATCATAAACATTGTCAAAATCAATAATAAAAAATGATTTTTCAGACACAAGTATTGACAATTAAGGACCAAGAAGCAGATTATATTATGTAAGATAATTTCAAGATTTTAAATTCATCAAAGTCACACCAAAATAAATTATTCCCAACTTTTTCCTGTTCTTCACAGAACAGGCAATTAACATTTTAAATGAAGAAAGTATAATCCCCAACACCATGACCTCCCCCCATAGACGAATTACGAAGTAATTTGTTGAGGTAATGAAATTAGGTTCTGATTCAGCGTTTGAATTAAGAATTCAATTTGCGTATTGTGGGAGAAGCGTGGCCTAGCGGTTAGCGTGCTTGCCTCTTGGCGCAATTATACCTCAAATTCCCGGGTTTCGAATCCCGGGTGGGGTCGTGGCACTTGCTGGATTTATTCGGGTACTAATCAATCTGCTGGATGTGATCTGTATCCAGCTATTGATAATACAGAATACTCTCTCCTCCTTGTTCACATTGGAATGGGCACATGGATCATGAAAGCATCGTCCTTCGGATGGGACGTTAAGGCGTCGGTCCCGTGTACAGAAGAGTCACAACTGTACATGTACATCGCAGTCAGTGTCGAATAAGATAGGGGTGTACACCCCTGACTGTTCCCAATCCGCCCATCCTCAATATCGGGCCATGTTATGGAGCGTCCGGGGGTTTTTTTTTTTGTATCATGGATACACGCGGCACCGGATAAGCACACTAGCTGAACAATCCTGACACCACCGCAAAGCCATTTAACCATGACTTGTGGATACGAGGAAACAAACAAAATTTGCGTATTTCGTTGCAATTTTTGTTTCTTTGTTTTTTCACAATTAACATCACACTTATCACGGGCGCACGGTAGAAGTAAAAGGATGGGAAGTTTCCGGGAATATTAAAAGTCTTTGGTATATTAGAAATTTTTGGGAACGCTCCTTTTTGGTGGGTACCGTTTTAATTTTTGTGGTGTGAAGTGATTGGTATTACCCAGAAAAATAATTCAACAAAATGAAACTACTCACGATATCTGTGAGGACAAAAACAATAGTTGTTGCCCCCTTTTACAACCATGTATTTTTTTTCTTTCCTTTTCTTATTTTAACTTACTTAAATGAATAATAATACTGCTATTTTGATTAATTGATTTTATATTGAATGAACTGTGTTATTTTTATATTGGATTAAGCAAATATTAAAACGATGCACTAACCATTGTTTTAACATTTGATGCGGGGGGTGCTATGATATTACTTTATAAATAATAATAATACCATAATTATACCATCTGAGTTTTAATATTCGTTCAACGGCGTGAATTGGTTTAGTGAAGATGCTAATAACCCATCACAATTGTGGTTAAGTGACATTTTGTAATGGAGTACCGTTGATTAAATAGTGGTGAAAATTTTAAACGTGGACACAAAAGAGCGAAAAAATGGTATCCGAAAAACGGTGCAAATAATACTAATTGCAAGTAATGAAACCGACTGTAACTGATCAGCGCTTTGTAACTAAGTCCCATGGATAGTGAGTCACCCGTATTTTCGGATAAGCAGAGCCATTTCGGAGGTCCAACAATACCTCAATCAATTTGGTCTAGGTGCATCAAGGTGGGCTAATTCGTAGGTCAGTTCCACTTCAAATCGCTGCTAATGCCCGAAACCCCGGTGTAAGTAATTTTAGTCCGCCTTACTCATAGTCCGGCTACAACGGTAAGGAATAGGGCACTCAATTCCGTTGACTCTGCACGCAACATTAGTTTTCCACGCTTTTTATTCCGTTATCGTCTGTGGAACCCGGACTTGGCTCCCACCGACTTATAGTTGCTTTCACACCGGTATACAACTTCTGTCAAACAGGTGTCTCAGGAATTGTAGTGTTCGGGCAGGGCGGGGGGGGGGTGGGTAGGAACACGATCTGCTCGATTTGGGCATGGATTTCCAAACGGTAATTTGGGGAATTGCTCGTGTAATTTAATATGGCAGTCTGGTGTCGCAGTGAGGACATTAAAAAAAAATCATCTCTTAAACCTTTGTTCAAAAGATCTAGTAAAATCATATTAAATTATAGAAAATATTATTGGCTTCAAATCGTCGGGGTTTAGGGATTAACCCGCTGCAAAATCGTGTAATTCCAATAAGGTCATTTAGATTTAAATATTGTGACAGGCTAGTCTTTAGTCAAGCTGTGTGTAACAGTTCGATATGCGTAAGAGCGCCCTCTCTACAGTTAAGTTTTTTGAAAAGACTAGCACTCGGAAGGAAGTTCATGCCGTTTTGAATTTGCGTGTGGTCGGTTGGCATGTAATATCCCCCCTGGTGTTCGGGAGACCAAGATGTCCGCCGGCTGCTTCACTTATCTAATTACATTAGCCAATCCATGGTGTAGAGATCAGTGAACCGGAACAGAGAGTTCCCCGTGAGAATGGCTAGTTACCATGTCACACAATTGTATGGAATAAACCGGGTGCCCTAGAGACAGAGGTATTAGGTATAGGGCTGAAATACTTCGTGCGTCAGTAACAAAGGAGAAGACAAAGGTAGAACTACTACATTACAGGGGACGCTGTGTGTAATCAAGACACCGGTTCATATTTAAGACGTCTTGACATAGACCAATCTTCAGCAAATGGAAAATTTAAAGAAAATAGAAAACAATGAATCACAAACTTAGACACTAGGACTTGTCATATCTCGACAACTGGCTTCAAGGCACGTCGCACTACGAAATGAAGTGCCTTGCATTGAAAACATTGACTTATGTAGCCTATAAGTGTAGTGTATTGTGACGTGGACTTGTGTCAAAATAGGTCTCAAAAAACAGGCTTCACATGACGTGTCTATTGCCAAGACACACTGGGGCAGTAATAGCAGTACCTTAATTGTCCGCGGACTTATAGTTATCCAGATTAACGGTAAAGAATAGGGCAATTGATTACAGCCGACTCTGTACGCAACATTAATTTCGCGCTTTATTTCGTTGGTTCGATAGAGCCGGTGTCATATAATTTCCGTGTGACTGAGTGTCCCTACCACCAATCGTCTATGTGTTCTAAATAAGTGCGTATGCATCATTTGTTCCAGGACTGTACACAAATGGCCTCGTCTACAAGTCACGGTTATTCCGATACATGTTGCTATGGTAGCTAGGACACTCTCTAATGGGGGGACACTCAGTTTATTTACAACGGCATGTGGCTCGCGGCGGACTATATCCGGCACCCATGCCGCTTCAAGAACATTTTTTAACAGTTGTCGGCAGGTCACCCAAAAAACTATTGTTAACACTAAAAATTGTTGGACCAGGCGGTCATTTACATGGGGCTTTCACAAATACAATAGGAAAACGACCTTGCCATGTAACATTCCCTTGAACATCAGCCTGCATACGTCTGCAGTTAAAATCGACGGAAACCAGGCCCACGTTATAGCATGTGAGAATTCAATTCATGGCTGCTAGGAAATGTAAGGTTATACATTTTCCGTGGTCTATCGCTTTCTTAAAAGAGATAGAGTAACACGTACACAGACTTTTTTGTAGTACACAATTCAATTAATTATTTGGGATGCTTAAAATTTGGTGGATTTCTAACTTCAGAGACCACCGCTTTTCAGACTTAAAATTCGTTCGCTTTTAATTCGCTGTTTTAACGCCCCAACACCCTTTCACGTCATATTAAACCAACTGAATATGTAGTAGAACTTCCGCAATAATAATACCTGATGTTATAAGATTTCAGGTATTTTGGACCTCAATCAGGACATTCAGAGCGTTTTCGGCACAGCTATGGAGGTCACAGCGATTGTTTTGTCTTCTCTCTCGTGTAGCAAGAAAAATAATGTAGAGTAAGATATGTGCAATATTTTTGGGGAATTGTGCACTTGGCTGATAAAGCATGAATTTTTTGGCACATATCCTAGGAGGCAGTCCATAAGAAAGACTTTAGCTATAGGGGCATCGCGATTTTGCTCATGATTAAAATGGCGGCCATTTTCAAAATGGCTGCCCTTACTTGCTATTTATCCTTAGTATTTAGATTGAGTTTGATAATACAGTGCTTATAGGCATTCATGCATGGTATTTTATGCACATTGGATGTTTTAAAAGACTTTCGATCAAATGGCCAAATGCATGTTTATCCCATGGCAGTAATGACGGCCATTTCCAAAATGGCCGCCATTACAGCTACTTTAAACATATTTGCATGAAAATAAATATGATATAACATCTTTATTCATACAATAAGTGAAAACAAGTTTTTATTTGAGCATTCCATTGGTTGCATGGACCACAGTGGTGGCATTTTCAAGAATGGCCGCCATTAATTACTCTTTTATAGTCGTTTGTAAACTGTGCCTTGGTTCATAGAGTCACAAGTCCTCTCACAGGGGTGCCTAAACAGGTTTTTAATGAAAAAGTCACTATAGGTTATTCTGATTGGTTTTCACGAGTACACACATAGCTACCACGATGTCATGCATCAGGTTACACCGTGTAGAAATATGTTCAGCAATCCTTCTTATGTGAATGAATGAGTTTGTGAATACCCACAAATAAACCTCAACAACAACCATACCAAGTGGTTGCCCAGACTTCCTTAAAGTCATGTGATCCCTCTTGATCCACTGAGGGCAACATTCCGACCTACAACCATCTTACGCTACAAGGCAGAATATGGCATTTAGCCGAAGTTTACTAGTCGTTAGTTTCGTTCGTTCATTCGTGCAAGTCCAAAATCCACAGTGGAAGATCCGTCCCTTTAACCACAGCTGATAGTTTCATCATCCAGTTGATCAGGCCTGGAATTCTCTTGGGGACTTGTAACCTCACAGTCATCTATGATGTTTGCTAATGTTTGTGGCTCTCCACAATCGCCGTTTGGTGATGGTTCTACTCCGGTCTTGTGAAGTTCTTTGAATCGACCACCGCCATTTCTGAGTCTGTTGAGGTTGACCATGCACTTCCTATCAAAATGGTCCACAACCTATGGGCTTGCTAGATGGGCTGTCCACAAACTGCTTTCAGGTTCAAAGTAGAGATTGACCATTGCTCAACCACTCTTTCATTGATCCATTACTGTACAAAAAAATAACTAGAGCGCTTTATGGTCCTTGATATATAATCATGTGCTCTTCCTCAATGAATGCAGCACTCAACTGAACATATCAAGAAGAGCCACTATCAGTCGTTACTGTTGGCTCAATGATGAAATTGCATCTCCTGAGCCTTACATGTCCATGAATAGGATGGACTAGAAGGAAAAGAGTCATATGGGAAATCTCTGGACAACCCTTCCCAGAAGTTAGAAAAGTATTCCAAAAACAAAAACTTCCAAGTTGTGGTTGCAAGGAGAGCTGCAGATTGACAGGAAAAAATGCCTTGAAAAGCGCTCATCAGTGCAGCCTGTATGCATACTTGAATAAGTGCAACATCAAAAATCTGCGCTGATAGATGTGCATTCTTGTTCCCTTTATATACTAACTGCAATTCTCTACTTGCATAAAAGCCAGACGGAGTATCAAGCAACAATTACTACATGTAACCATCGTGACCTTTCCATGTAGTCAACAATTTAACTTCTAGAGTGGAAACATACACTACGTAACCCATAGAATGTCTAAAAGATCTTGAGTAACAGTTTTGCAGAATTTTTTCACAAACAAGATCAGAAAGCTGCATAAAACTTTCCCTATGGCGGATCGAATGTATTTCCTCAAACTCGCTCAAGCATTGCATTCTCATCTGTAATCCCGCAGCTTGAACAAATCCGAACCTCATAACACCACCAATCCTCTAAAAATTATCGCCCTATATCCATTTCTCGAAAGTGATTGAAAGATTAGTAAATCAGGTGCAGACTTATCTCACGATAATGATCTCCATGTTTCGATGCAGTCAGTTAACCGTCAATTTCACAGTGCAGAGACTGCATTTGTACAGGGCGCAGAATGCCATCTTATTGTCTTGACAACTAAAAGACTGTGTTAGTGTTATTGGACTTCAGCGCCGCCTTTGACACTGTTTACCATAACATCTCTTAACCTCCTGAAGTAAATATTAAATAACTGGAAAGGCATTAGTTTGGTTCTTTTCTTTTCCTACTTGATGACCGAACGCAATCTAGATCGATCAAATTTGCTTCATCAGATTCTGTGGTGGTAGATTGTGGCGTTCCACAGTTCTGGTTACTGATGTATTTTTGACTTCATCTTGTTCGCTGCCCCACTACGACGGCTAGAATCAGAAAGATATCATTACTGCCCATGGTGTTCCATCTTGGTTTACACCGATGAACAGCTCTACTGTCTTTCCACCATTGGGATTGTGAAGCAGCCATAAATAATGATCATCATGCGTTATCAATCCTGATGTAAATCCAACAAGTCTATATTTATTACAAGACGATAGAGAAGTGGGCTTTCGTTCTCATTCTTTACAGATAGACTAGTAACTCTCAGCCAACCATTGTCATTTCCCGTTTTTTCATCTGCAACTACAAGCACGGATCCTTGTCCAGCTTAGACTCATCACTAAAGAAAGAACAATCGTTAAACAACTTATGGCAAGGCCTGCCTGGTACGGATAACGAATTGGGTAATTTTGACAGTACCATGATGAAAAAATGCACCATTGGATTTGGGCCATTACTTTGTTTTTCAAGACTGGAATCCTGCACCCCTTGCCCTCGGTCTCCCAGAAGAGAAGTGACCAAGGTTCAGTGGAGTTCATAATGCAGCTGCCTGTCTTGGTCGCTTAAAATCATGTTGTCAAGAACATATCTACAACTGCATTGGCTTTCCAATTAAACAGACCTCATTAATACTGATATTGCCTGTGAACTTTTTTTCTTTGTTTTTCTTATTCTTTTTCTTCCTCCCACTCCGGCTGTCTAGGATAGTTGTTTTCAACCAAATTGTAGGGGTGAGGCATCTGAATCCAGGAAAGATCAATATTTCACCAATGTCACTGTGGGTCTACACACAGATCCTCGTAGCTGATGATTCAGATGTACCCCATATGTTCTTAGTATGGCAGACAACTGGGTTGCTCTTCTCTCTATAATATTGGTCCGTATATGTCCTGAAATTCGACTTAAATTATCTCTTAAGTTATTCTAATGTTGGTAATTGACGTATATCATAGTGTTTGTCTTCACATAGAAGTTTATCTATTAAATTTTGTATTTGTCGTTTGATACATTGGTAATGATATATTACTCCCTTTAACTATGTGACGTGTCAAGAGGCCTCTAGGCACTATATCAAATTGTTATTACTATTAATCATATGAACTACTCAAACTATATGAAAATATTGTTATATAAAGCGTAAAGAAGAACTGAAGGGGATATCCAATTTTATTAAGTTACCTTATATTCATGCTTTTGACTAATATCTATGTTTGCTGTAGACTTTTACGCCCAAAATTAGAAATTGCTCTGTTTTTCATCTTAAAATGAGTTCCACCTTGACACTGCCACTGATGCTTTACGCACTGGGTAGCCATGATTGATTACAAACCAAACGTTGCATGCACCTGATTTTGGTAGCTCCCTTATTGAAGAATATAAGACTCTTTGGGTAACGGATAACAGAATCAGCGCATAATCACATCATTGTGCTTTAAACAACAAATTAGTCAATGCGTTGGCATTAGCATACTTTTTCGGACAAATAAACTATAAAACCTAATAATACTGGTCGTAACACAACAAGGGAATCAGTGCATAGGATTTATTATGTAAAACACTTGGTAAAGAGAATAATTTGCCTGCCAATTGTTGTCATGTGTGGCACCCTTTCACGGGAATACCTGTACTTGTGGGCAATAAGTGTATTCTCTTAGCATTATACCATACCATAACATATAGCCTCCTCCCATTTTGTAAATTTCAAAAATCTTTTGTACAAACAAAACTAAACAAAATCATCTTAAAGCGGCGTGTTCCGATCGTCGTTGGACCTCCCCCTGATTTACCCGTAGTAGTAAATCGATTTTGATATCAGATCGAAAAGGCTGTATTTTTCTCATTGTCATCCTGAATTTGAGCCCTCAAATTCATTGATTCTAAATATAAAAAAAACCGCCGTTTTAGTGGTTGGTTAACCATCAATATTAGCCCATGCCTTTGAATATATTGAATATCCTTTTGCAACATGCCTTATTTGCGTTACGGTCAAAACCGCAAGTTTTGTTTCCATGGTACGTGATGGGCATATTGCAGTGCCATCCTCGTCATATGACGTAGATAACACAATACACATAAATTGGAACAGCACCTTTAAATTGTTTCGAGTTTATTCATCTGCAACAGGCAAAGATAAACCAGTAATGGTGACTATTTTTAAATGTCTGCCACGTGTAATTGATTTAACTATTTTACAGTTGTATTGGCATTGCTGTTTAACATAAATGTCTGCACTTAGTAACATCAACCAATTGGTATTGATGCCCATTTACGGTTTTATTTTAGTATTGCTGCGTGATAAAATATGCTTTGTTGGAAAAAAATATGCATATTCAGTCGATGAAAAATTGTAAAATAAGGAATTGGCAAGCCTTTTTGGAAAAAGAACGCCATTTTGGAAAATGGCCACCATTTCTGTTACCGACTACTTACTCATAAAATAATTTATATTTAGGCATTGCTCTGGGTTAAAAGTCATGTTTTGGTAGCCCAAAACAAACAAACGGAAAACGCAGTTAGTCCATCAAAAGAGCTAAAATACCAGAAAATAGAAGCCATTTTGAAAAATAGCCGCCATTGTTGTTACACGAAAATCTGCGATGCCCCTTATAGCAAAAAAACCTTATTAGAACCATGCCAAAATGTGTGACAAAATTTCATTTGCTTCTTTTATCACCAAGTGAACAATTCATGCACATATCTACTCCACTATAACGCCTGTTGGGTCACCTCTGATTGATGTAACTGACAGAATGTCTTTTTCTTCTTCAGATAGTAGCACGAGCATAAGGAGCTTATAGATAAGAAAAAAGTTGCCTTCATACATTTTGTTAGATTTTATACATTAATGTATGTGCAGCGCACGCAAACACAAAACATTTTGAAAACGATGACTATTAATGTTTTAAAATGCTATAGAAATCAACAGCAGTATCGCCACCGCTGTCATTATAATCAAGAGTAAAACTTTTTTACCTCTACGTGAAAATCGGCTTTTGGAACGAATAATAGAAAATTTCAGCTTAAAGCATTAAAACCGCATAGTTACCAATTTCACACTTAAGAAATTTCGGAGGATATTTTTTTTTCACAAAAAATTCCATCAAATTACCCCAGAATTGCTTAAACAAATACGATTACGATAAGAGGCATCAGAAATCACTTTCTGTTAGATATTATTCCTCCACGAACTAGGGGCGCGTGGGTCGGCAATACAATGAGACAATATGTTCTTCAAGGTAGTTTAATTGTGGTTTATTCAAGTAAAACTTCAATAGAGCAATGAATAAAGTGTAGTTGAGAAAAGTACCTTTCCTTGCACCAAGTTGGAAAAATATTTTCTTGAAAACATTTCAATCAAAAACCAAAACTCCTTTAAAATATATTTTTTTAATAAACTTATTTATAAAAACAGTCTGAACAACATCCACATTTTGAGTGCTTTCTGTCAAACTTTTATAAAATTATTTAATCATGTTTTTGTGTTTGCTGGGAACGTTCATGAAACAAAGATTTATCTTTTCCAATACCATAATTAAACACTCGTACAAATTGATCCGACTGAACGCGTTTTATAGACTTCCTCGACAAATTAACTTACGCACGTTCCCCACAACGTTACGATAGAGAACAATTACGTCATACAGGTGCGCACTAACACAAAAACTGTCGGACAGGCCAGCGGGATGAGGAATTTGGTTACTAATGGAACGGCATGGTGGGCGCTGACAGTAAACCATAAAATTTGAATACTACTAAATTCTACAAAATTAGGTAAAAATACAAGTCAAAATTAAACACTACTGCAACATGTCGCGTGATAATAAGTGAAAAATTTCAAAATATAGCGGATACGAATACCTCTACTGTATCAATTTAAACGGGTTCCTTGAGCCTCACCGGTATACATCAACTTTGTCTTGAATTAATCGTAAACCTTTGAATGATAGGAACGTAACGGTCTGTTCAATCAATAAAACGATACCAATAAATAAAGAGCACCATTCATTTATCAACTTCTGATTATTATTATTACAAATCAGATCTGGTCAAATATTAACAGAACACACAATATCAACAAATACAATTTACTTTCTTAATAAATAAAGGAGTATACATGTCGTACATTATGTTGTTATATTTTAATTATACATTTACGTAATAAATACACACACACTCCGCTCTTATAAACATCTGCAATAATACTTTGAATTATAATACAATCGTAATTCATTCTTAACCTATTACATGATAAAAAAAGTAATGCTCATATTAACTTTTATTAGCATTAGTTGATTACGATTTAATAGCGATTAGCACATCCAATCGAAGTCAACCAGCTTGTTTTGTTGTTGGACATGCATGAGCAAGTAAAAAGCATTTCATGCGTTTTTGAACAATTTTCCAACACGTTTTATGCCGTGTGTAGATACCAGTGACCAGGGTCAACTGGGTCAGGTTGATTCACAATATTATTATACTCGGGGACAGAAACCCTTTAACGAGCGCGGACATTTTTTGGGTTGTAAAAGGGGTGGAGCTATCAACGCACAAGGCGCGTGGTCGGTGACCCAGCAACATGGCCAATCAGCGGCAAGTGCGACTTTTCCGCAATAAATACGCGGAGAACCCGGTAGTTCGCGCTCGTCAAAGGATTTCTATCCCCGAGTATAACGTTCACCTGAGACAAAATTAAGTGTAACTATCTAGATATATAGTTTTAAAACATATGTCATATTAATGCGCATGGTCAGAAGTATCAAATGACGTCATCTATAACGCAACTAATTGTCATGGGAATCACGCATGCAGTCGCGTATCTTCAGTGAAGACATGTATTTTGTCATGTTCTGGGCAGAATTTCCTCAACAGGGAACACTGTTTTTGTACTTAATCTGATATTGGTTACTTTTATTAAGCCCTGGGCTTACATTTTATTTGTCGTTGTCACTGTGTATTTTTCTGTGGGAGAGCGTGGCTAGCGGTTAGGGTGCTTGCCTCTGGCGCAAATTACCATCAAAATTCCCGGGTTTGAATCCCGGTGGGGTCGTGGCACTTGCTGGGATTTATTCGGGTCATACTATAGGAGGGGGTACGGTTCCCCCAAACATGATTCTACATCTCAAAAACCTGATATTTTTTGTTTTCACAAGTTGATAAAAAAGTATTCTTCTCGAGCTGTATGTACCATTTGACAGAACATTCATAAAGGCCCATCAAAATAAAGGTCGACCGTTATTCATCTTTGGTTTCCGACATTTCTGATGCAGGTTTTGAATGTTCGCTGGTTGCCGTTGAAATCGGATCCAGAGGTTTAATTGATTCAGACAACAAGCGAAGGGTGACTCAAATATTAAAACAGTTCAAATGTGCAGTGAAATACTCTGATTTGAAAAGCAGAATTACCAAGTCGGCATTGACTTCATCCTACTCCATCTTCAATGCCAGACACGAGCCAGTTTGGAATGTTCAGGAATTAATTTGATTTATGCCATGATGTTTTTTTGTCAGTTTTTTTTTTTAGCTCTGTTTAAAGGAAATGTTTTGTCGTTGTATTTATTTTTGCTAGATTGTATATCGTGTAATGCCATGCTCTTGCCCAGGGTCAGTATAGACCCAGGTGAATTCTTGAGTTTTTACGTCTTATACTTCTTGTTATATTTTAATAAAGTATGATATATAGCTGGATTTGATCTGTATACCAGCTATTGATTAAATACAGAATACGCTCTCCTCCATGGTTCACTTGGAATTGGGCAAATGGATCATGAAAGCATCCAGTCCTTCGGAGGGGACGTTAAGCCGTCGGTCCCGTGTACAGAGAGTCACAACTGTTACATGTACATCGCAGTCAGTGTCGAATAAGAGTAGGGTGGAAAACCCCTGACTGTTCCCAATCCGCCCCAGCCTCACCCATAGGGGTCATCTTAGGAGCGGGTCCCGTATCATGCGGACAGGATAAGCCACTAGCTGAACAAATCCTGACACCACCACAAGCCATTACCAATGACTTGTGGATACGAGCAAACAAACAAACTGTGTATTTTTCGATGTGTAAAATGTGCTTGTTTAAAATATACTTGAATAAAAAGAAATAATGTGATTAGTTTAATTCTAAATAACGCCATTGTATACTTGAGACCAAAATTTAAATACGGTACTCTTGTATAGGTCTAATGAATACAAGATTATGTTATTCCATGGTTTATACGTTGCATCTCTATTGACCTTCTGTATCGTTGCTTTTCAATAAAGAATGTAACATACTTAATATGCCATTGTGGCGGTAGTACGTTACAAACTCACATTCCAACAAAGTAAGGCATTAAGTTGGAGAGTGATTGGTAAAAAAGTTGCTGTCAATTTATTGACATACGTTAAGTAGCTTGTGAGTAATCACAGTTTTAACCATTTGTTGAGAAAGGAAGACATAAACTTTTACTCTTTTTGGTGGAGGGAGCTGGGAGCTGTTGCATTTCCAGACATATTTTCCCCCAAAAGTGGCCTTTTCTTACATTTTTTACATGATTTAAACCTGTTTTTTTGTATATAATCTGCATATAAAATATTACGTGCCCCGCATGCTTTTAGGAACATATCTGCAACAAAATGAAGCTATCATTCATTCAAATAAAATTTATACCATTTGTCACCATGCTTTTATCACTTTTATGTGGGAGGAAGAAAGAACACATATAACGCAAATATGACGGGTGTTCATTTTGTCAGTACATGTTGTAAAATGAAAATATTTGTTCAGAATGCTTTGGAAAAAACGCACTCATGTTCACTATGCTTAGAGACACGTTATCGGAAACCACTTGGAAAAGGGATCTGCGGGTCAGCAATGGCAACAAAATCAGGGCATTTCCAAATACGAAGCCAGAGCATGTAAACTATGGCCATCTATGCACTGAAAAGAATTGACCTGAATGCATTTTAATACTTTGTTACTGCTCACGCTGTTCAGGGAGACACACTAGCCATTGGTATGGATGATACACGTGATTATTCGTAGCTTAGTAAGACATATCATCTTATCCCGTAAGCGAAAGAGATATTTCCGTTGATGAAAATAGGATTTATCATGGCAGTCAAATTCTTCAATTTTAATACAAATGATTTGTTATCAATACAAACAGATGCCTATTTATGCCCATAGACCAGTACGTAAGAAGATGCACAGTTGTTTATGTTAATTATCGTTTAAGGTAGGATCATCGGATCAAATAGTTTTACAGAGGAATAACTAGAAAACAAATAATTTAAATCATTTCAAACTTGACTATGGTATTACCCAGTGTTTTGATCCATTTTCTGTCCAAATCAATCCCTGTAGTCTATGTGAATTTGAAAACGGATTAAGTAAGATTTCTCCAAAACGCTTTTATAAAATGGTATGCATGTTTATTTCACTACAATTTCAGCAAGATCTCAGCACGGCGCCGCAGCCGATGATCCAACCGTAACAACGTATTTTTAATATCGGTGCTATATTTTGATTGTCTTTCTATATTTGTTAATCCCAAGAATTAAAATCCTGATTCAAGCTACATCAATCAACCCATCATTCGATATTGATAAAATTGATGAATCAGCCAATCAATCAATATTGATATTGATTTCATATAGAAATCGATTCATGCTAGTCAGTTATAAATTAATGAATTAAGCAATTATTTTAGCAGTCATATTTTTCTTAGCTCTTCAAGCAAATAACGACAGCCTATAGTAGCTCAAAAATTTCAGACAGGCAAATTCAAAATGTATTAAAATACTATACAACTGACAAAAATGGACATTCTTATTATTACTACCTTATTAATAATCTAGTACAATAAGCTCCTGGTTTCCTAGAATTTAGTACGAAACTATCAAAATACATAAAAATATTCACTGTTATTGGGAAAATACACCTATTTGTAAAAGCGTATCAATTGTTTGTAATGGTTCGGATAAATGGAAGTTCATGACAAAATGGCTACACTGGTCATCAAGGCAAATCTCCAGTGACCTTGGTAAATTCAAGATGATATTGCACAATATGGGGTTCATTTACTTAAGCTCTCTTTAATCCGAGTGAATGTCTTATTTTACAATACATTTGGAATTAATGTCCCTGAATTGAATTGGATAATAAGTTCTATACATGTATTTTTCAATAAAAGTAAAGATGCATTACCAGCTGCGAATACTCTAACAATAACTTACTAACGTTAAATGATTACCTGAACAATAGATTGGCTGTTGAATTTTTTTGATTTTAAGCATGCATGGCCGTTCCCGGGAAAATAGTAATTAACCGATTTTGTACTAGATGAGCAGAAAATGTCATTAAACAACATATTAAAACTCCATTAAAATTCTTCTGGATATTTTATGAGTGTTTGTAAGGAAAATAGTTAATACCGGGGATCAATATTTGAAAATGTTGCGATTGTATCATGTAGATAATTATAAGTATAATGGTTAACAAGATGCCTTACCTATGGAATAAAGTTCAATAGCTATATTGCAACAAAGATTCATGGCATAAATTGTGAATGCGCCTGTTCTTTCAAAATAGTGTCAAATTCTTTATCTTATTATATATATCCAGAAATGTATTGATATGTGACACTTAGTCCTTGATTAAAAGGGCAAGATATAAGAAGGGTCCAAATCGTCTATGGGGACACAGCTGTTTGAAAAGTATCTTGTATTATGACCAAAACCAGAATAAAACAAACATATCAACGGCGACAAAGTTCTCTCTATGGCAGGCGTGGCGGGCCAAATCCTACATTCTTATAGCAACTCACCAAAAATGTCAAAAGAAATTACAGCAATAAGGAGTGCAAACCACAAACCAATTTGGGTGCTTTGATGTGGGGCGGTCATGGGTGTTCCCATGATCCACATACGACCTCGTCCTCGTTCGTTATTCATACAAAAAAAAAATCAGAAATAACCCTTCCAGTGGAGTTGATTCTTCAACTCCAACGGTTTTGGAATAAGAACATATTCCTTGACAACATATACAAAATTCAGAATTTTTCGTCAAGATTTCGCTTTTACGTGTTAAACCAATGGCGACGTCTGAAATTGGGATTTCTTGGCCGCCCTCCCCTGCTCTATGGGGAATGGACATATAGAGGGCCCTATAACATACAAATCGTGACCTTTGTAGGCCTATATGGCAAGATTCCAGCAATGGATTATTCTGATTTTTGCAGAGGCAATAGCTCTTGTATGTCCCTACTTATGTCAGTTGTCAAAATTGTGTCGCCACTGCTTAAAATTGCTCTAAAAATAAAAGAGACGATTTGCATGGGGTCCAACAGCTGTGGGAAAACGGTAATCATTGCCCTGTAAAGGACATTCTGAAGTGTCATATTTAAAATCAATAAATTTTTCTGTTTCTGTTTTGGTATGAGTTGACGAAGATTTGGGAATGGGTTCCATGAAAATAAGCATTCTTAAACGTTTACCCCAGAATGAAATTGAACGATTTTAAGCTCATTAAAATGATGTATATAGATATGGGAATAAAATTATACTTATTTTATTCCTTATGACCTAAAGACAAAGTTGTATTATGTTTTTAAAAAAAAAAAAAAAAAAAAAGACACAGCTGTTTGAAAGTCTCTTTTATTATGACAAAACCAGAATAAAACAAACATATCAACGGCGACACATGTCTCTCTATGGCAGGCGGTGGCGGCCAAACCCCATTCATTATAGCAACTCACCAAAAATGTCAAAAGAAATTACAGCAATAAGGAGTGCAAACCACAAACCAATTTGGGTGCTTTGATGTGGGGCGGTCATGGGTGTTCCCATGATCCACATACGACCTCGTCCTCGTTCGTTATTCATACAAAAAAAAAATCAGAAATAACCCTTCCAGTGGAGTTGATTCTTCAACTCCAACGGTTTTGGAATAAGAACATATTCCTTGACAACATATACAAAATTCAGAATTTTTCGTCAAGATTTCGCTTTTACGTGTTAAACCAATGGCGACGTCTGAAATTGGGATTTCTTGGCCGCCCTCCCCTGCTCTATGGGGAATGGACATATAGAGGGCCCTATAACATACAAATCGTGACCTTTGTAGGCCTATATGGCAAGATTCCAGCAATGGATTATTCTGATTTTTGCAGAGGCAATAGCTCTTGTATGTCCCTACTTATGTCAGTTGTCAAAATTGTGTCGCCACTGCTTAAAATTGCTCTAAAAATAAAAGAGACGATTTGCATGGGGTCCAACAGCTGTGGGAAAACGGTAATCATTGCCCTGTAAAGGACATTCTGAAGTGTCATATTTAAAATCAATAAATTTTTCTGTTTCTGTTTTGGTATGAGTTGACGAAGATTTGGGAATGGGTTCCATGAAAATAAGCATTCTTAAACGTTTACCCCAGAATGAAATTGAACGATTTTAAGCTCATTAAAATGATGTATATAGATATGGGAATAAAATTATACTTATTTTATTCCTTATGACCTAAAGACAAAGTTGTATTATGTTTTTACACAATCGGGACATTTTCAAATAACCCACCCTTTCAAACATTCATGCTGAAGCATTTCCGCAAAGAATATTGTAAGGAATTTTTGACGTGGTTGTCCTATCACACGTTCTGTTCATTTTGGGTAGAATGCTTTGTTTTATTCTCAACGATAACATTATTTATATTCCACAGTGTGCCTTGCAGTTTGTAGTAGAGCCTCCAACAATCGCTAAAGGTACTGGCCATCTCTTTGAAAATCCAGAGGTATCCACAAAATCGTATTTAGGACTTTGAATTTGTTGTTTAGGAAATACATGAATCAAAGACTTCAAAACTCTTGGAATAAAAAGGGTAGATACAATATTGTCTGTAACTTAACAGCTGATGTGACATCTTCCTCTACAATTTAGATCTTACATTATTCTAACGAACTCCTATTATATATTACGTCATCGTTGGCTCTGAGACAACCTGCTTAATTCTAAAAGTCTTTGCAGCTCCAGATAAAAAAAGAAGGCGCAGAAGAACATATAGCAGGATGTCATCAAATTCAACGAATCTCTTATGTATGATTAGTTGGTAGTAGTAAAGAGAACAACATATCACGCGTCTCATGACCAACTGCAATTTGCTGCCATTTTTCAAAATCCAGCAAGCACAATATAAATCTAACTAAAACGGTTATCAAATTGATAACATCTTACACGCACGTAATTGGAAATTAAACTTCAGTATTACGGTGGGCTCCCAAAACATCTTCCTCGTCAATAAATCGAAGTGGATCTGTGGCGATTCCATTAGGAGCTGGTTCGGGCTCCGGTCTGTGATTGTGAACAGGAACTAATGGTTCTAATTCTATATCTTCCTCCGTCATCCAATCAGGAGGAGAATCAGTCTGTCGATTACTCATATTGACCATGGCTTCTGAACAACCAGAGGAAAGGCTCTCCATGCTATCCGACGGCTTCATCTGCTGTTGCATAGCTTGGAACATACCAGTACCAATACCAGCATCTTCATCAACATATTCTTTATCGTGTACTTAGCTTCTACCTGGCGGATCTTTTTATCCATTTCTCCAAGAGCCTCGAACATCTCGAATTTGAATCCAGATATATCTTGCTTGAGCTCATTGAGGACCATTGCCTGGTCGTCATCCTCATCTTGATGGCGTTTCTCGAAGTGGTATCGACGAACCAGGTGATCTGAAATTTCCTATTTAATAGGAAAACAATGGCAAAAGGTCAAGAGGTCGGACTTTTCTGATCATGGTCAATAACATAAATGTGCGGGAGGTGTGCTAGTATTTACAGGACGACTTGTAGCACAACAAATTAAAAGTGGTTCACAGGGGCGTCCCCTGCTATCTTCAGTTGGTGTTGCCGGTAACACTGTCCATTTGCCGACACAATTTAAAAAAAATTCCCAATTTTTCTCTCCCTTCGGTACCAAAATCGGAAAAGCGGGGTGGGGGGGGGGGGTGATTTCAATACCATTACAAATTTTTGCCCATTTTCATATACGTACTGCACAGAGTATAAGCAATAAAATGTTCCGAAAAATATCAATAGCACAATAATTTATTTACTTTTACCTTAATACCGATTTTGCGGACAAGTCAAAAAATTACCGACGTACGGGGTTTTTGACAACAGCTTCTTTAATTGGAGATGTCACACCCAAGAGAAGATATCAGTAGCTTCCCACAATGCATTGCTTCCAGTGGAGATTTCTGTGCAGGTAGTCATGTGAAGCGTTAGAGATGAAACATTCTTAAAATGCAAGTTTGTGATCAATACTGTTAATTTAGCCATGTTTCACCCCTAACGATTCACATCAGAACCTGTACAAAAAACCTCCACTTGAAGCAATGCATTGTGGGAAGCTACTGATATCTTCTCTTGTCTCACCCCACCCTTCTCTCCCACTAGGAACGGTCCCGGTGGTACATCTATTTTTAGAATTTTTTACTTAATTAGGTAATAATATAAAAAAGTAAAAAGTAAAGGATATATTTTTGGTATTTTCATACTTACTCTGGATTTTATTTGTCTCTCATCTATGATACTTCGGATTCGTTCCTATAAAGTAGAATTTGATAAAAAATTACATGTATGTCACCGTCACTTTTATTACTATATCTAATAATTTACTATTTAAAGGTGGGCGCTTGTCAATAGAGTCAAACATTCAAATGGTTACATAAATTTTGAGTTTTAAAAGTTTGAACATCGTAGGCCTAATTTCCTTGCAAAGTGTTAGTGTTAAAACAGGGGTATATATCATGACATTGTCAAAAATGAAAAGTTCTCAAATCATATTTATGACAATATCAGATATTAGTTTGTGCTAGAAAATGAAAAAGTACTGAAATAATATGTTACACATTTCATATCATACTCTCTGCCATTTTCAATACCTTATACTTCTTCCCCATCTCCTCTCTACAGCAGCAATATAAAATCCATTTCATAAACCTATACACTGACTTCGGGCTCGGTATGATGTTAAATGGTGGTGGAACAGTGCCAAGCTCGTCGAAATAACTCATCCATAGTTTAGACCGAGAGAACTTCCACTCAATATCAGCATCCATCTGCGCAATGAAGGTAAGGTATGAAGGTATTATTATAATTAAGCATATCTACAGTTTTAATCAAAAACAAAACAACAACAACAACAACAACAAACGTATCAAGAACAATACATTTCCAGAAACTTATCCATTCTATGATTGGATTGGGAGTCTACCTCTCCGGCTGCCCGATATCAATATCGCTTCCATCTTTTTTTCGAGATCTGCTATCATTCGGTTAATGTTTTTAATGACCCTTGAAAAGTTTTGACATCGATTAGTATCGATTTTGATATCAGATGAAAGACTTTTTTTTCTCATTTGTCGTCCTAAAATTTCAGCCTTCAAATCCATTTCATTCCCAAGATAGATACAAAAACTGCTGTTTTAATGGTTAACGATAACTTGTCAATTACAAAATTGTAAAAAAGAAAAAAATAAGGGTTTTTTTAAAGGTTTATTGTAAATGTTTACAGGAGAAAATGGGATAACGTCAATGGAATTAACACAACCCTTAGACCCGGACATTATTAACAGTGCCCTCACAGTCCTTGCTTATCGAACTGAAAGTGATTGACATTTCTCCAACATCCAATCACAACACACTTTCCAATTAGTTCATGTTGTACATCTTGACCAAACCTCCCCTATTGTTGAACCTAATAAATCAATCCACTTGACCAGGTGTAGAAGTAACCATTGTCCGGCGTACTCATAGTCCGGGAACAATGGTGAACAATAGGGCAATCGATTCAGTTGACTCTTTACGCAACATTAGTTTCACACTTTATTCCGTTGTCGTCTATGGAACCCCGGACTATGGCTCCCACCGGACTATATCTGCTTTCACACCGGGCTTTACAAAGAGTTGGCTCCATAGCATGAATGAAGATTATTGATCGTGCATAATCAGACAATAGCCCTATACCTCTGTACAGGGACGTGTACTCATAATAAGTTAGCACTGTAAACTAGTAAAAATACATATTTTATCCTTGCTTTTGCTGTTTTTGAAATGAGAAACAGAGAGAATTCTCTCTTTTAAATGAGAAAGAAAACAATAAGTAGTTATACCTGTTAACAACTTGAAGTAATACTAACAAGGTTGGTTGAATCCAACAGCTCAGGGCCTATAATATGCAATTAATAGCAGTTTTACTGCAGATTCCGATTCTTGAGATTTGGACTTGATTTACTAGTGTCAAAATATTTAAACAACTATGCATCCAATTTTTATAAATGACCTACTAAAATAATCGTTAGATGTTAAGCTAGGCAGCTAGGTAAAATAAACATAGGCTTACCATATGAAAAAAATGAGTTATCGGGGTTTAAACACATTGCATGTGTGATGTTAATGTTTTGATGTTCACAATATCCTTGCAAAACATTCCGTCACTTTGACAACTTTATGCTGACTAATTCCATGCTTGTAATTCAACCTTAAATAATAAAACGAAACTTCCCATTGGCCAATTCATCAAATTTTTGACATTAGCATAGCATGTTTCGACCAATAAATGAAAATGTTTTAACTAGTTTAACACAGCGACTTCTTTGGGGGCGGAGCTCACAAACAGTTAAGTGAACTAGCACAGTAGGATTTATGCTGGAACTTGCACGCTTTTGTAGCGTTGTTTTTTCAATGGTAAATGAGCCAAAAAAGGTGGAGGACTCCTAAAAAAATTATAGAGGGAGCTCTTAATAGTGCCCACTATCAACGCGCTTGTAAGGCTTGTGGGAAGCATGTAAATCATTGTTGGTTGGTAAGAGAGAGGTCACGTGATAACTTGAAAACAACTTTTTCATCACCTCGTTGACTTTTGGTGTTTGTCATGCAGTCTGAATGTGTATCACTCAAATTGCATTCGGATATCTCATTGTTCGAAGTACAGTTTTCCAATGATGTTCTCTCATTCCCGGTCTCATTTTCGGTGCACACAACCTCTCCAATTTTCTGCCGTAAACATATCCCTAACGTCCCTAAATGCAATTTTTTGCGTTTTTCCCTACCGTGGCCCTAACGTTCCGCTGCCGTGGCCCGACCACGTGAAAGAGCTAAGTAACTACTTAACGAATCTCCAGTTCCCACTGCCGTGGCCCTGCCATGTCAAGTTCCCACTGCCGTGGCCCTCATGTCAAATTCCGCTGCCACGTGAAGTTCTTTGTATTCCTCATAGATATACGTTCTGGTCTCAGGCAACCGTCGATCCAAATGGCGCCTTCATTTGTACCGCAGCATAATTTAACCACAACTGACTGGTACGGGGCTGCGATCAGAAACCGGGAACTCTCTCATGCATGAGGTATAGGCCCTTCAACGCCCCATCCTAGGTAGGATTGCGGAAGCCGGCAGATGGCCGAAAAAAATCAGTCCAGATAGCGCTCTATTTAAAATCTCTCAATCGTCAGGTTGGTCAATTTTTCGTTAGGGATATACAATAAACCCTATTTATGGTAGTGGTTAAATTTTGGGTTGTCGGCAAAGCAAAATGACCCAAGAAATGGCTATTCGACGGACTGTTGGGTGAACATCCTTGCCTTCTAGTTAACAAAAAGTGAAAAGCATTGACCTATACACATACTGAGTTCTACTATCAACTAATCTTCTGGATGATTCCACCCAGGTAATTAATGTTTCACCTCTGGAAATGAAATGATGCTTGGACTTTAACGTGTATACTCACCTCAACGCGTGTGTATGTATTACTCATCATAGCGATAAGTACGTTTAGCAGTACCACGATGGCGATGATGTGGTAGACAGCGTACATAATATTGCCCACGGTTTGAGTAAATGTGTGCTTGATATCGTTCAGATTGACGATTGTTGTGTCGTACAAACCGAAGAGTGTCCAAAACAGTGTGGCCATGGTAGTTCCAAGTCTTGCATATTATAAAACGCAATAATTTCGACGATTAAAAATGTTAAAATGGTTTTGAACGGAACTTTGACAGCAATATTCCATTCTGACCAAACATATTCCAAACTTTTTATTTTACACAGGTCTATTATTAAATAAAGGCCTTTAATCACAAGTGGTAAAAACAAACATCGCAAGAACAAAAGTATCATGCTTATTACGAACAAATACATCGTTCCCCGAAACGTGTACACCCCATATGAGTTCTGGGCCAGTGGTTCTCCTGACTGAGCATGAAGTTAAAGCTATAACAGCATATTTGTTTGAAGAGCGCCCCCAATTTTCCGGATATTTTGAGATTTTTGCACAGTTGCATTGGTAATTGACTATAAACAATACCTCTGAATGGTAGAGCTCAAAACTCTCTATGTGTCGCAAAAGGAGGAATTTTGTAATTAGAATAATTAATATCGGAGATCTCCGATAATAATTCAACGGCTGCTGGAAACGTCATTCCAATATGAAATAGCCGGAAAATTGCGCCCTGTACGTGTTTGCGCTCATCCATTAGTTGTTCCGTCTTTTTCACTGATTCAACGGTAAAAGAGGGCGCACTTACGTACATCGGATGGTTAAATCCAAAGACTTGACTAAAATCTATCTGGTCACAAATATTTATAATATTTTTGCAGCGGGGTTAATACCCTAACCCCGACGAATTTTGAACTCAACCATTTATTCTAAATTTGTCACGATATTGTTTGGAAATCCTCAATGCCCAAATCGAGCAGTTCATGTCCTACCCCCACCCGAGGCTTGCTGCGCTGGTGCTCCACTAGCTTAGCGGGTAATTCGTATGCAAAGCATACGAATGGTGGGGAAATGGTGGGGTTCACGCAGATGACAAACACCGTGGTTTATTACATAACACAAGGATGAACGTGGAGGAATCCTGCATATTAACGGAAGTGAGATCACCTGTCGCGTCGTAGCTCTCAAAAGTGGCCAATTGAAATTGTATCTTGGTGAAAAATAACCGTCAAAAGACAAGACTTCGGTCTCCCGGGTAGCCGAATTCGTTGGCCATGGCATGGTGTCTACCTACTAATTTGGTTGCGTTTGGATGCAAGCACGTCATTTGCTTCATATCATTATTGTATGTTCTTCTTTTCTTTGTATTGTAAGCGCTTTGTAACCCTGGTAGTGTGGGTTGGTATGTCATTGAAACAGTTCCCGTAGGATTTTGGTGCTAAAGTTGATTTTCTTGCTGTTTTTCATTCAATAGGGACCAGACAGTCAGAAAATGATGGGGTGCAAATTTTCGGACAGCTGCCCCCTCCTCAAGGGGGTAAATGTTACTACAGGGAAAAATTTAAAATCGAGTCAAATTGTGTTTTAATAACCCTTATAAGGATTAGAAAAAGTATATATTTGCCTAAGTTCCGACCTTTAGTTAAAGCGCTATTGCCCCATAATGGTTCAAGGTCATCCTGGGGTAAAATTTACCCAATGCTCAGATTTTGTTGAAACTGGTAATTATAAGTTGTTTGTATTGTCTCACAGGATCCAAAAATGTATTATTTTACAGTGACAGTGACATTTGGTTGGCTAATTACATAGCAAAATGTCGCAAGGGTCTACATGGTCTATGGGGGTCACCAGAACTTTCCTGGATGTCGCAATGGTGATATAAAAAAATCAATTAAAATGCGTTTTCTGTTTCAGTGTGACACAAGGAGTCATTTGACACCACTTTCAACAACATCGGAGCATTTATCCCCAGGGTGACCTTGAACCATTACGGGGCTACACCGCTTTAACTAAAGGTTGGAACCTAGGCAAATATATATTTTTGTAACCCTTATGAGGAGACGTTAGTGTACATTAAAACACAATTTCACTCGATTTTAAATTTTTCCCTGTACTAACATTTCCCCCTTGAAGAAGGGGCATCAGTCCGAAAATTTGCACCCCATCATTTTGTGACAGTTTAGGTCCTATTGAAACCCAAACAGCAACAAAATCAATTTTAGCATGAAAATCCTACGGGAATACGCACCAACCCACACTATGGAGGAGGGCGTTATATCTTAATGATGTTATTATTAGTATTTTTATTCATCATCATTATTATTATATTATTTATTATAAGTACGTGAACACTTTTGATGCTAAGCTCAAGAGAACCATTTTAGGTCTTTAGATACTAAAGTAATGGCTACTGCTTTGCAAAAATGACCAGGGAAAATTTTGCCATATGTATTGTCTATTCACAGATAGTAAAGATGAGAGCCAGCGCTAAGGCAGCTGGAGTGCCCTTTTCTGTGTGCCGAAGTGTTTTTCGCGGTGCGCCTTTCTACGAGGTTGCAAAGGGGCAGGGCACTCCTGAAGGCTCATCACACTACCAAGGTAATTCTTGAGTCAATTTCACAAACATGAGAGTACTTACGTTCCAAATGGCTGAGTGGGTATGAGTGAAGAGTAATACCAGTACAGCTGATTCATCCCAAGTGAGAATGCAAACCAAACGAAACAAAATATGAACAAGAACTTGCTGATATCTTCAATCATACCGCCTAATGATATTTGCATAGGTCCGACGTTCTTGTTGACCACAGTCAGTGAGATCATGCGAAGGAAGCTGCTCACTTTTGCCAGGGAAAGCAGGGCATCTGCAACTAAGACTGGGTCATAGGCTTCCCACTCATATCTCATATAGGAAGAGGTTAACGGTATTTTGTCTTTTGCTATTGACGTTGCTTTGGGGTTCAGTGTATTTTTGACATCTGAAGGTAGGGATTGCATCAGTGTTGTTTGGCCTTCGAGGAGTTCATCTAATATCTCTTTAATTTCATGGAAAACCGGTTTTCTATAATAGTCCAAAAGTCCATGGTGATTGTTGCCTCTTCTTCAATAGGTGATTCGGCTGTTGCGGCAGGTGCTGTGGTAGCATTGCCTGCTGCTGCTGGTGGTGGTATATTATAATGACCATGGGTTTGTTGACTAACCTGGAATCAAAATGTTAGATAGTTAATAATAAAACGCAGTCATGATGATGAAAATAAGAAACAGTGAAGGTTCACAGTTTCGTCTTTGTTCATATTTTTTCTGTTTTGGTATATATAGAAATGCACAAATGAACAATAGCCACATACAAAACTCATTAAAGAATGCAGATGGAGCAATCAAATGTGTCACTGAAAATCATTTTCATTGTTCTGACATTTGATGTAAAATACATGTGTTGCAAGAAACATAACGTCGCTGCGAAGCCAAATTCTTAACCCTAAAAGGCCCGGGGGGTGGGGGGAATCCGCCCCCTCGACATTTTTTGTCGTATCTCACCTGTTCGTTATTTTTTCACGCCGAAACTCTATGACTTTTTTTTTGAAGCCTTGCGCTCGATTTAAGACCATTTTGAACAAAATCGGACCTACGGTTATGACGCGGCGTTGCGTAATCGCGCACTGCGTGCGAAGAAAAGCTATTTCCCATTGAAATTACACAGAACAGTAGGAAATCCAGCTTTTTTGTGCTAAGGATACAGTTACACTATATTTTATCTTATTTGATTTATTTGTAGTAAGAGCATGTGTTTACATACTTTGACACACATCATGTCCAAAAAACCAACTTTTGCTTGAAAAATGGCGAAAAACCATGAATTTTGCGATTTTTTGAGATTTTTCGCGTTTTTGGATGACGTCATGTTTTATGTTACTGTGAAGTCATACAAGGTATGTTTGTACTTTTTTTGGTATCAATGGACTCGGGAGGGTCATAGCTATCCATTGGTACCACATATATGATAGTTCATCAATCCGTTTCCGAGATACTGGGGGGGGGGCGGAATCCGCCCCCGGCGGTGAGATGGGTCCAAAAAGCCCGGCTCTTTTAGGGTTAACTGCATTGGTTTTTTTAAATTATGAACTAAAACACGGTCAACATTAAAATAATATAAAAAGGACAGGAAACTCCTCTGTGATACACTATGTTCATCCTTGTCAGCGCTAATCCTATTACCCGCAATGTAGTGAATTGTCATTACGACACTGAGTCTCTTATTTGCCTTATGAGAAAATAACGGCGTATATTTAAATATATTCAATATTGGATGGTATCTTGGCATATAAATTTAACCCACAAAATGATACAACCCTGACAGTTTTACCGTTCTCAAAATATATGATAGGTCCAAAACCTCAAGTCCGTGACAATTCTCTGGCTAGTAAGATTTGATGATTGATTTGGCTTCTATGGGCCTATTAGGAAACAATAAGCCCCCATGTCCTTCACAAAAAATCCCGGCATTTTTCGCTAGTAGCCAAAATTAGAAATGTCGCCAGAGAATGCCGCCAGAGAATGTTCACGAAATTGAGGTTTTGGACCAAACTAATGATTTTTATATTTTAGAAGGTTTCTAACAATGCTTTACCTGTGAGAGTCACCTTAAAATTGGTGTGGAATTTAAACGTGTGTGATACATCTTTTGTAAAACCATTATACTATCCCTCTTAATTTAAGGCACTTTTAAAGGTTGCATTTCGTGATCCCATTATAGCCTTGAAAAAGCTTATTCCCACAATCTCAGTTGATTGCGATTTTGCGTTTTGGTTTTATTAGCAAGTATCAATGTCCTAAAGGCCACTCTGCTCTAATTGCTGTCTGCTCTAATTGCTGTCCGTTTACGAACAGAAAATACAAAATAGCAAATTCTTGCAGACACGATCGATTCTGAATGTCAGATTCGCCACACATGCAATGCCTAGGCCAATGGTCACATGATACAAACATCTTAGGGGACGAGGTTGTGGATCACGAAATGTCCCTTTACGATAGCTGAGACGCCCATTCAAAATGTAAACCAAAAACAACAAAACATGCACTGTTCTTTATCAGAAGTAGATACAGTTATGACAATCACCAATTGCGTATTTTCATATTAATCCCAGGGAATCAAGAATGACCTGAAACGTCAAATTAAGGAGATTATTGGTTACAAGATTTATTAATGAACGAGTTATTCATTAAAGTAGACGAGTTACGGGAACTACTCTAGCACCTACCTTGAGCGTAACCATAAATTGTAAAACAATAACACCCCAGTAAAGAAGCAATGTGAAGAAATCGAAGTAGTTCCAGAGGTCATTAAAGAATCGTGAACCATTGTACCACAATTCTTTGATTTTAGACCAGGTCATTCCTGTAGGAAGAAAATGGGAATCATGTAACGATTCTGACAATGAACATTATTTTCGCACACTGACCTCTACACATAGATAGCGGGTCTGAGTCGCCGATTGAAACAACAGGAAGTTGCTTCTTGCCCTTTGCAATATGGCGGGAAACAATGCATACACTTGCTGGTGCACATTTCCCACACATGTGTTCTATTGTTATACAAAATTCCTTTAACTTTGACGTAAAGTGAAGCCATATTGCGCAGGGCAAAATGCAACTTCCTGTGGTTTCAATTGGCGATATTCAACGGTGCGCCACACGAACAAACTTAACAATATTCATAAAGGAGTCTAGGTTGCCGCCGGGTACCTCTCCTCTATTACGATACACACGCCAAAGAATTCTCAAACCACCAACAAAGTGAGGCACGTCGTGCTAATTACGACGTCACACCACCATGCACCACTGGAAAATGCATGTCGTGTGATCGATTCCAACCAATTAATGCACGGGGTCCTGCATGTACAATCAGGGGAATCCCGATGCGCTGTGACACGAGGTTCCGAACGTCCATGTAATTGAATGTAAAAAAAACAAAAGATCGAAAATAGCAAACGGTATAATGAAACGATGTCACAAATGGGAATGTTTTGAAGAAGTATGGGTTTGTCTTGTGCATATTAGCAATGTCAGTATCATTAAAGACGATGTCAAAAACTAAACCAATGGAACAGTTTCGCTAATATAGACTGTGATCTATTGCAACACAAATGGTACTAAGTGTCTACGAAATTATTATGAGCAAATTAGGATGAAATGTAATTTTGAGATTTTGGCCCAGGGCTAAGCTTTCTGTGCTTTGGTATTAAGCTATACAAATGACCCACCAAGGTTAATTATATTAAGCAGTGGCGCGCTTTTCAATATAATCCGATGATGTTGTAAAGAAGTTCGTTTGTGCGCCAGCCAGCTATCCATGTGTAGAGGTCAGCATTTTGGCATCAGTATCATACCTGGTGTTTAAAAGCTCATTTTTATTTTATATTGTATAATCCACAACTATTGAGACGGAAAAAATCAATAAAATAACCTGAAACGTGCAGGATTTATTCATTTTGGGTTAACTCCGCTTATACTGTGAGTAGGTTTTAGTTATTGGACTCTTTGTTCAACAAAATATCAATTGTTCATTTTGCGTTGACGTTATGAACGAGGGTACTTATTGCGTGGCATTTACTTTTGCCTTTTGAAAAGAAAACGACTGCACAGTCGCGTTAGACAAATTCAAAATGACATTAGTGTTTTACTATTTGAGTCAAATCTAAACAGATTTAGAAACAGTTTTGTCCAAACGCTCAAACCAAATCATACGGAGCTGCTATCTAAATAATTAATTTTTATTAGGAAAATAGTTCCAGAACGAACAATGTAAACATGGGTCGTTCATTAATTTCGTAAATTAGCATTTACCAAAGTAGATTTCTGTTGGATTACAACATTTACTATAGTATAGATGTAAAATATGTAACCCTCGAAATGCAATTCCTGCCACATCTTAAAGGGGGATGGCCCGATTTGAGGATATTAGGTTTTCATCTTGATAGACTGGCCTTCACTCCGAAACCCCATCTGTAAAGTTTCGCGCCGATATTTCAATCCGTTTTGATGTGAGAGCTAAAAACGTTATTTTATAAGCCCCATAGAGTACTGTGTAAAATTAATATTGGTCGACCAAAATGTCGCATATTTTCGCTCATAACTTCCAAACCAAACATCCTTTGGCTCTAAGATTTCACAGGGTAAATGAGAAAAATAGTAGCTTTCTTCTGATACCAAAATGTTGACCACTTCCGGTAAAATCTGGGGCTTCTGGGGACGAGGCTATTAGCGATCGGGTCATGGACCTTTAATTTCGACAATGCTGGCGTGATTTGCAAAGTTGAAATAAGTTCTGTATCAACACCAACAAGACTTCTACATCTACAACTGTATGTGAAAGAATTAAAATACGATACATTACATTAACGTTGCAACCATTCCACGAATCTTTAATTGGTGAATCATTTGTCTACTATGTTTCATTTTAGTCACGTTCACTTGTAATTTCAGTTAAAAGGTTCACAGGATAAATTGCATTTAGACTTATTGCAAGAATATCAATCAATTTTAATGTCGTAAAACTGTCAAGTTAATTTGAAATTGGTACCAATTTGTAGGGTGATTTGTTTGGTGCCCATGTTTTCAATTATACATGTATATCCATTTTCTACGAAAAAGGCGGCGATCACTTTCGTAAACATTCTTTTCGGTAATAATGCATGTAAATTTCAAACATTTATTTCACATTCCTAGTCAATATCACGGACACTCTCCATTTCAGCAAAACGTGATTAAGCCAATGTTAAATTTTCACTTCGGTTAATGCCATACTGACTGTGAAGCAATTAAATGATTCAATTTAGTTGGTGGTAATCGATCAAATGATTCAATTTACTTTGTAATAGCTAGTTATGTGAACATAAAACGTTTTTAAAGAAACCAGAACTCTTGGTTTATCGATAAAAGTTGCGGCAACTTTTACAGAATAGACATAGTATGAGGGAAGGTGTTTCGGAAAGCTATGGCAATTTCTTTATATTAAGCAATATTGTTTACAATTAGGCCTAAAAAATTGTTTGATTGGCGTAACATAGAAAAAAATAGGGTAGGTAGGTCGGATTTTGTTTTTTTATGTTTCACATACCAGAACACAAAATATATGACACACATACAAAAACAAATGGTACATCTTCACTTTTTCTGTAACACATCTTTTTATTTGTCATTTTGAATGTCCTGCAATACTAAATCGCGATACTAAATGAAAATATTTGTTTTACGTGGTTTTTAAAACTTTTTTTTTTTTGCACACAAAAAAATAAAAATATTTAGGGTCGGCGGTAAAAATAGGGTCGGTCGGGTTACGCCAATCAAACAATTTTTTTAGGCCTTATTCTTTACAAAGAAATGCAACTGTGTACCTATAGTTCTATCGATTACTATCGGAGCGGCAAGTTTGTTGAACCATAAAAGTATTTACTTTTTTGTTTCAAAACTTTATACTTAAAATCAACAAGTACGATCAAATGTTGATTTCTTTTAAAAGCTGCCAATAGGTTAATTTTCAACCTAATATGACTTTGTTAGAATCAACGTTTTGATTTCAATGTACCGTACCCGAATGCGCGCGCATTTTGCCTTTCTTTCCTTTCATTCTTTTTTCTCTTTGTGTGATTTTATTTGTGCTTGTGTGTGTATGTGTGTGTGTTGTTGTTGTTGTGGCTGTTGTGGTTGCTGTGTGTGTGTGTTTGTAAGTGTGTTTGTTTTGTTTTTGTTGTTGTTTTGTACAGCAATTAATCCATATATTTCTTACTGATATGGTGGGTCGGTGCGAAAAGGAAAAATCCCATAATCCTAACCCTTTCTGTTTTTAGCCTAAGACCCAGGAGAAAGGGAAGGAATAAAGGGAGTGCATTTTCTCATTCTCAGTGAAATATTTAAAATATTATTACTGGTGACTATATGGCACAGTCTTTTGATGGTTGGTAATTGTTCAAAATCAAAACTCGATAGACATATTTTTGCTTTGGAACATAACATTTGCACTTTGACCTTTTACTCTAAATTCCCTTTTAAACCTGCTTCCTTTTCCAGAAGTTTTTGAGAATATTCATTAAACTAAACGATAAGTTTAACCTGAAAAGCTAGCTATCTAACCAGAGGGTTGTACCGAAAATGCCGTGAAAAGTTGATGTTTTTCTTCATATTTATAACAGTGCATGCCGACACGAAGACTCCCTACTCCCTTTTCACCACTGTACTGGTGAGCACGTTTCATTCTCAAATATTATATATTATTCATAACACCGTTGCAGGTATACGTCTAAATTAAGATCTCTTAATGGTTGGGTTTAACACAAGAGGCAATTGATACGCCCCTATCCACAGCTTGCGTATCCACAGCTGTGGTATTGGCTAAAGTGTTGTTTCTATTAAAAAGGCGCCAAACCAGAAAACCAGTATGGCCAGGTTATTACCGTTTAACACGCCATTCGTGATTAATATGACATGGTGTGGATTTGGATACTGTGGATCCGATGATGGCTGTTTTTTTTCAAATACTGCACCGATATCTTTGGAAATTCAGAATGTAATCTTATACAGGGACATTAGTTATGCTCCCAAAGTAACCTTAAAAGTTTCTTTCACGGTACCTTCTCTGGCAGATCGCCCAATTCAAGAAAATACGAGTAAGACTTTATTACTATTCTGGAAATGGATTGAGAGAGTATTGCAGAATAATTTTCCAAATAGGATGTTGCCTCATGAGATAGTGATTCTTGTTAGCCTCAATTCGACTAATAAGACATTTCATTTACGTAACTTTGTGCTCAATTATGCTTTGTATATATAAACAAACGCATGGTGAAAAGAAACTTTGAAAGCAATAATTATGGTTAGTGTAAGCTGACCCAGTGGGCAATCGACGCTGGAACGTCGAAAAGACGTCGGGAGTTTTAGAAATTTACACACTATTTATGTCGAAAATGCAAATCGATTTGACGTCGTTCTTAAAACGTCGATTCAATTTGCATTTTCGACGTAAATTTTATAAAAACCGTCGACCTGTTTTCGACGTGCCAACGTCGTTTCGACGTCGCTCTAAACGACTATGCCCGCTGGGGAAATGCTTAATGATTTAATAAACCAAAGAGAGAATTAAAATTAAAAACAAAGCAAAGAAATCTCACCAGTTATCGGCTAATTATCTAATAATTCTAGAAAAGATATTTGAAATCCTTCGTTTTTGTACCATGTAGTTTTAAGTTTATAATATGTTTTTCTGTTATCTTGGTAGATGTATACACTTTATTAGTTCAATTTTTTTGTAATATTGATTATATATATACATGTATGTGATATTTTGATGTCTTATAGTAATAACATCTGCCCGAGGTTGAAAGATGAAAAAGAAAAAAAGTAGCACTGATATATAAAACACGTTTCTCCATGAGAAAAGACTTCAAATCTTAGGAACTCTTTTGGACGGGGCCTGGTGGTGAATTTTGTTTATTTTCTTCTTTAAAAAAAGTCTAAATGCATTGTTTTAACATCATAAAGTCATACCTTACAAGACCGAAAACATTTAATGCAATAGTTCAGCTTCTCGAAATAAACAAAATATGTTTTTTTTTAAATAGTCGCCTCTGCAATTTTTTAAGAAAAACGTTGCACCAAATGTCAACGTTGAGATGAAGCTTATAGTAGCGTTTAAATCTTACCTGCCACCCAAAGTATAATCAAGATCATGGTGAGTGACGGTGTGCCATTTCTTGCGTACGGACCTCCTGTGTTCAACGGGTTTTCTGGTAAAATTGTCTTTTCATTAATAGTGTGATAGAGAAGAAGCAACAGAAATGCAAGCTGTGATGCTGTGTGACACACAAACTTCACGTAAGGAATCTTGAGAAAGTTTGCGACTCGACCATAAGGGACGAAGAGGTAGCATAGGGAAAATAAAGGGAAAGAGAAGCCCATGAGAAACACTAGAAGAGCGCTTTTAAGCGATCCCTGGTCTCGCCAGCCCGGAAGTCCATGAAACCAACGCTCAATTAATCTCTGCTGGCAGTGAGGATGGGCGACAAACTGTAAAGTACAAAAAAATAATAAAATATTAACGCTCTCTTCCAAATGTTTTAAGGTGTGATATTTAGAATGGGTTGAAATGATTTAGCCATACCTGCTTGAAAAACAATCCATGTTAACACGTAAGTGCCCAAGGGGGGGTCCATAGTACCCAACATATGATTTTCTTTTGCGATTTCTCGGTAACGCAATAAAGTTTTTCAAGGAGTTTTTTCCTCTTTTTCTGATTTATAAATACGCTTCCCCTGACACACACACACACACACACACACAAATCCCATTAGGATGGGTGCCTAGGAACCCCGGGCACTAACGGGAGTGAAAAATTAAGATATTTTACTAATTAAAAAAATTAAAGTAATTAAGTCTTGGGATTTATTTGCTTAAATATATACCTTGAGAGACAATTAATTAATAGTTAATAATACTTAAATCAAATAACCCTTTAAATGCTGATAGCATAAATTTAAATTTTGTCATGACCGTGGTCTTAACTGTGTAAGTCTACGGGAAAGACCAAGGTTAATTTGAACTTTCTGAGAAAAATACAAGATGGTATAAATTTGGCTATATTGTGCTATAATTATTTGAACTGGTTATGCTAGAGTTGCTATAATCATTTTTTGTTCAAAATCATATATCGGAGTTCCTGAGGATGAAAATATGCGAACCACTTTTTTCGGTGAGTGACAATTTCAATGGTGAATACTAGTCAAAGGTCAAAGTTCGGATTTTCATTTTTATTATCGGTATGTGTTTCTTACGTAACCCCAATTTACTTGTGTTTGTTTCGTGCACGTGATCAAACTCCCATGGGAAAGTGGTTATCTGAGTTGGGTCCCTACGCCCCCGGGCACTAAGGGAAGTTTTTTTAAGTGTAAAGAATTTAGAAAAAAATAGGCCACCTCACTGGATTGTAGAAGCCTGCGGAGGTATTTTGAATGAAGAGACTATAATAAATCCACATTAATTATTGTGTGGGTATCAATATCACAGAGAAATCAATACCCAAAAATCGCTTGATTTGACGGTACTCTTATTTACTGAATAAATAGGCTGAAGGTCAGAAAAAAAATCAATTCATTGCTGATTGTTTCCGTTGCAATTTGTGAGGGGAATTTACGAATTGATATTCTCAGAAAAATGTTCTTATTTTACGCCCCGTTACACTAGCCAAAAGTCGAAGTGAATTCGATTGAGTCGTCATCGAATTTCACTTTTTCCTGAGTGTAAACACGCGCAGTCGTTATCGATCCGAACTTCAAAAAAGCGAATTCGTAAGTTGCTTTTAGCAACTTCTGAGTGAATTCGAATAAGTCGTCATTGAATTCGAATTTTTTGCAGTCTAAACGAAACACTTACGATTTCATGTCTGCTGTCGTAAGTGGACCTGCCTCTGCGCATTTCCGGCTTATCACCAAGCAATGCAAGTTGTTCTTCTAAACACCTGGGCATGAAGGTAGCGCGGTCATTTCAAAAGAATTCGGACTTTCGGCGTTGTTGTCTTCGTTTTCTATTTTTGCCGTTTATTTCATTGATCTCATGGTTTTGATCATATTTAGGCCTAATTCACAGACACGCAATCACGGCCACCGAGAGTAAGCCCAAATTTAGCGTTGGGCCGCCATGTTGAAGATCGCACGAAATGTTCGTTGAAAGAAGACGTATTATTTTATGAAAGGCGAATCGGAATCGGCTGTCAGTATAACACCTACAACTCGAAATTAATTGATGCTAATCCTCAGTCGCAACTTCAAAAATAATTAAATTCGAATTTTTCTAGTGTATAACGTTGTATAGTTACTTAAAAGAAGTATTTAACGTCAAAGTAATAATGTTCTTGTTGCAGGTTTTAACCCCTATTCGTATTTCGTTACGATAAGCTTCCGCAGTTGCGTCAATAAATCAAATATTTCACTGAATGGATCCTCAGAAGTTTAGGCTTGATTGGATATTGGTAAACTGTCTTGCAAACCACATATCTATATTACGTGCCGCGTCAACAATACTTAATACCACGATTAATTAGTAAATGTATTGTACGTGCACAGGTACTGAACAGATATCTCTTAAAATCACATTTTGACATTATTACCTTTCTTTTGCTCGAAGTGATGGCGACTTTGTACCCTGGTTAGGTTGTCTTCTTGTATGTCCTCACAGGTTACTCCATCCATACGGATCGTGATTTATGGATGAAGACTTGCTCTGTTGTATCACGAACTTTATCCAGCAGATCTGCAGCGAACTGCTCGCATTGATCAGCCAATGCTTGAAATTGGTCCCCCAAGCGTATTTCGTTACGATAAGCTTCCGCAGTTTGTCACATAACTCAACGGTTTTCACTTAATGGATCCTCAGCAGTTAAGGTGATATAGGCTGACTGGCTAACGCTTTGTAAAGTGTTCAACATTCCTACTGAATTTTCAAGTGTATGAACTTCTTCTTCCTCGCTGTATGTTCTTGGGTCCTTGATGCGGGCACCATATTCAAGAAGAGTTTTGATGTTGTCGTAGTGGTTGTGCTGAGCAGCTAAAACAAGCGGGGTTACTTCCGGGTGAAAATCACCATTTAGAGCTCGACAGTTGATACATTCCTAGGAACAAATGATCAATTATTAATTAAAAAGTTACCAATCGGTGTAGAATTAATTATAGTCCGCCGTACTCACAGTCCGTCTACAACGGTAAAGAATAGGGCACTCGATTCAGTTGACTCTTCACGCAACATTAGTTTCAAGCTTTATTCCGTTGTCGTCTATGCATTGGAGCCCGGACTGTGGCTCCCGGCGGACTACAATTACTTTCACACAAGTTTCACTATAAAACTATTTCACCTACTTCAAACTTCATCAAGGGTTTGTTACATCGGATAAAAGAATTGCCTGTGCAACAGAGCGTCTTGATATTTGTACCACTGTGTTCAACATATTAAAGAGAGATTACACACGGATGACTGAGCTTTGTTCCGTTGAACACCAAGGTACATAACAAAACGGTTGTAGCACGTGTTTTGTGCCAAGCCGAACCTGGTATTTAGTACCATAATGACACTATGTCACTCCAACATCGGTTTAAGGATTACCTTAACCTTACCTGTAACCACAACTCTAACCTTTACCTTTGCCCTTATCTTAAGCCTAACAGTACGCCTTACGTAATGCTCACCACTGTTTTACTCCAAAAATAGCAGTTTAATATAGACACTTGGGTGACACGCAACACGCTTTTTCCAGATCAATAACTATTAGCAGTATCTATTTAACATGATTATTAAATTTATATTATAATTGGAAAGGTTAGTGTTAACAAGAAAATGATTTTGTTCAAATACTTTCAGGTTAGAATCTTGGAAATCTCTTTAGTAATTTTAATGAGTTTACTTATTTTGTCACATTTGCCCTAAATTCACCATATCTATTTTTTTACTAAAATCACAAAACAACAACAACACACACAAAGGAACAAATGTAGCAGTAAAACTACTATTAAGGGGTGACTTCAAAATTCAATCACCGGTTGCGCGGCGGTTCTGACCGCTTCTTTTCGTTTGGAACCGACGTCTATTGTTCTACACAATGACACACGGCTCACCCCCATGAACCACCGCGCCGGTCAAGCCGAGTTTTGAAGCCAGACCTAAGTAGCGATTGGATTTTAAGACGCGTTTTAAGACAATGTAATACAAACCTTAACTCAGCTCTGGGATCCATTTCATAAAAGCTAAGATTAATCTTAAGTGGATTTAAGAAAATTATTCTGATTAGGTTATTAACTCGTTTTAAACCAATTAAAAAGAAATTTGAAAGAATTTGCTTACGTTGAGATTTATAAAATTCAATCCTAGTCTGCTTTTTTTACCTGGATCGTATTTATTAATTTTACCTCAAAAATGTTTTCAAAATTTTTCTTAGAAGCATTACAGAATGAAGAATTGTTCTTCTTAAACGCACTTCAGATTAATCTGACCTTTTGTGAAATAGGTCCCAGGTCGTATTTAATAGCAATATACTCCATCAAGCATTAGATGACCAAAGATTTATCTTTACATAATCATTAAATTATAACAATCAAGTGCTGATTTTGTGCAAAAGAATGCGAATACTAAACAGAAGGAATTAAATAAAGACTAAAGAAAGAGATTACTTTCCAACACGTACGTTGTGATTCAGTTGCCGGTTATTGACATTTAATACAATCAACCTTATAAAAAGTGACCCACTTCCGTAACCAATCGTGACTCGTCCGCCAGAAAATGGATATGGCTCGATGTTAAAATGATGTCCATCATCAATCACAGTGTGATGTATAAAATTTCATTTTAAGGGTCTTTCTCTTTGATGTTACCTACTAATGAACAATTAGAAAACACCTACCGGGATGTTCCGTTTTTTGATGTGCTCGCAAATGAGCTTCACGCCCTGCACAAACTGCTCATCTACTGCCCGGAGCAGTGCATCTCCAAGCTGAATATTGTGTTCCAGAAGGAGCCTAACGATGTCTGAAGAAACAACAAATGAAATTATGTAATACTATTTCCCCTATGTTGTCATTGTAGTAATAATTTATAGCTTCTTTAAAACATTTTCTGTCTGATATGCATTTATCATGTTTATTAGTATTTGTGTTAAACGATAAGATAAACAACAGACTATCAAATCATATGAAATGTATAAAATCAAATTATAAAGTGTATATTTGTTCTGACATCAATTTGAATTTTAGATATAGTTATACCATCATATTTAATAGTAATAGCTAATCCTCGTGTTTGTTGTTAAATGTTTTGTTGGTTTAATATGTAAAGCTTTTCTAGGATATTTGAAAAATGTATGGATGAATGAGTTTGTGTCAATCCCTATGTGCATGTAATATGGCATGAATAGATTTCACAAAACAAATCCTAACCACGCCCCAACCCTAAACCTAACCTTACCCAAACCCTAACACCAATCCTAATGCTAATCACTTAACTCTAAAAACTCTAACCTTAACTCTAATACCAATGGTTTTATTTAATGGAAAACATTACACGAATAATGAACCAGGATTTCAATGATACTTAAAGGCTGACTCAGAGATTTTTTAAATATAATTTTTCGTGTATTTATTAAAAAATAGTCAACTAGAACTAAAGATAATCACCTAATATCCCCAACCCCAAAGTTTGAAATGAATCGGATTTTTCGTTTCCACGCAGTAAACATTTATTTGTAGTATAACAGTACCATAGGATTACTGTGTATAACAAAAAATCCTGATCCGGAAATTTGTAACAAAGTTGTGATTTTCTATATGAAGGACTTCGATTTGAGCTTAGCTATTTCACACAGCGATTAGTATAATGGGACAAGTATTATTATGTACATGCAAAAAAACACAATTTGTTTGAAAATTGAGGGAAATCTCTGAGTCAGCCTTTAATGGGGCCACATCAAAACCTATCAACGACTATAATTTTTGGTCGGAATGAACATTGTTATGGAACTGTGAACATGATCTCATTTCTTTCCACCTTTCTGACACCGATTTCTAAACTGAGTGTTATTGCTGTATTAACGACATCATATCATCTTGCGTGATATACGAACAAAGTGGCCGTGAACCTATTCTAATCGCATAAGCCTATGTTCAGTAAACGGATACCTTGCCAGGCTGTTTCAATTGATTAATCTATCCTTAGGTTACAATCTTAGCACACCGCCGTTTGAACAGATATCTATCTATAAAAGAATTTGAAATTATCGAAAATGACAAGTTTTATATTACAAATTTTTAAAGGCACTATCGGTGATTTTGCAAAAATATGAAAAAAAATAATTTGTAAAAATAGCTTCAGTTAAAAGTGAAAGATAAAAAACACCTGATGTACATTTTCATATGAAAACTTGGTAAAAAGAAAGGAACTAGCAGCACTATACCAAAATGTGAGCTCCCATTCAATTGCATGTAGCTCAAAATGTCCCTACAGATAATTTCAGATAAATTTGACTAAAATGTCAATTTTTACCCTTATCGCTTGCGATTTTTATTTTATTATAATCGATTATATATAATGTAGATTATGTTAGACTACCTACAATATGTTTATCGTTGTTTTATGATGATTTAGTACAGTTTTTCGAATCACTGATTGTGCCTCTACGGACTATTATAACGTTAATGACTAAACATAAAATCATGAATGTTGAATTAAGCATTATATTGTCCTTACTTTCTTTGGAGACATTTAATATATGTAGTAAAAAGATTAATCTGCTTCTATTCCCAGCGAATGATGAATTAATCATTATCTTTTTCTTCTTTATTTGGAGACATTTTATACATAACTAAAACAAAAACAGTAACCAAAGTAAACTCATCTAATATAACCAATACTATACGGTGCCTGCACTCATGTGTACAATGCATTGTTATTCCTGATTCTCAACGTCCACCCATCCAATGTAATAATGTAATATTAAGATGTTTAAAATATATACACAAACACACGCGCACACACACACACACACACACACACACACACACACACACACACACACACACACACACACACAAACACATAAAGAAGCACACACACATAATCACAAACATGTCCATACACACGCAGGACTCACCCACACAAATATCTCCATATAAACTCACGAGCGCTCTCTCTCTTTTGCACAAAACACAAAAGAAAAATGAAAGAATGACAGAATGAATGAAAATACTTAAGGTCACAAAAAGACCAAAATCGAAGAAAAAAGGAAATAAAGAGCAAGCAAGCAAGAAAGCAAACAGGCAAGCAATAAAGCAAGAAAGAAACGAAAAAAAGAAAGAAAAAGTAAGAAAGAAAGAAGGAGAAAGATCGAAAAGAGCAAGTAAGCAAGCACAAATAGATTCAATACAGCACTACATACTCATACATAAGTATTAAAAGTCTTACCAGAGTTGCCATTTTCTATGGCTCTTACAAGAGCAGATTTCCCATCTTGGTCTAGACAGTTAATGTTCAGATCAGGTGCATTATCTAACGCATAAATGATGGCCTTGCGGTCACCCCGCTCCACAGCTTGGAGGAACAGAGCCTCCATGGAGGAATCGAATCCAGGTCCACTTTCTGGCAGGACCAAAGCCGGCGGAGGGCTGGCTCCGTCCTTCCGCTGAAATTAGAAAAAAAAGGAAAACATAATTTATATTTGAATCGGTAAACATATGAATACGTTTCTTTGTACCTCATGAGAAGTCAGTGTGGTAATAAACAGAGGTTTTCTTCTATTAACTCGCTAGAAATGAGTAAGTTTCTTGCATAAAGCGTTCATCGTATGTTTCTCCAAGTGTATTGGAATCTCATAAAAGGTCTTCATATGAAAAAAACACTTTTTGATTTATTTTCAATATCCAGAAGCTGACACTGCCGGCCCGAATGCAATCGTGATTGTCAACCTACGGATGTCCCTATAGAAGACGTCTTCGAACTTTACCTTGTGTACTCCTTCAAACTGAAGACCTACAACTGTACAACGAAACTACTGAGAATGCAATGAATGGTTAGTGTTATATAATAAGTATTAAATGGTCACAAATCGCTGATTACAAGCCCTCAGTATTAAATTACGGTTTAAATATGCAAGGTTGCAAAGTATACGACCTTCACGCATAAAGATACCAGTCTTCACTTATGCCACTGATCAAGACAAATTACACGCCTTTTAATATAAATAACCGTCGAGAAATAATTAGCGGCATTGAAGAAATACACACGTGCAAATGTGAAGTGATCCGTTACAGCGACTTTATGTAACGTCTAGGATAGCTATGAGGACCCAATGTGAGTGTCACTATGATAAATGTAGTGATCACTCACGTAGTATCAATACTAATTTAGGACAGTCTTACCCGGATGAAGCTCTGTGTATATTTTTCATTAAAATTCATTGAACATGTTAACTGTGGTCCGTAATTGTTCATTAATTACTTTTCATCCTATCGGATGATTAAAATACTGGAATCTTTTGTATCTTATATACGGCATATTCCATTACACCAAATAACTATTAAAACATTCAAGCAAGAGAACTCGGCGGTATAGAAGCATCTCATTAGAAATTAACAAAATGAAATTAAGTCACTTCCGAATGCGAATTCACATTTGTCCACTCATTTTCTTAGAGAATGCAAGTAACTGGAGGGAAATTTGAACCAAGTCAAGCTGATCAGGTGAGACGAGCAGTTTGAGAGAATTCATATAGAAATATTCTGAATACATTGTGTCATTCGCAATTGTACATACTCTGTATTTTATACAAAGCTATTTACATGTCGTGAACTAAGAATTACAAGGTTCTAACTTATACTTTATTCACTTTGAGATTGACAAAGAAAAATATTAACAAAAAGAATGATCAGGAGTGGGACCTTTTAAAATTGTGTATATGTCCCTATAGCGCTAATTCTGTGCCAAATGTAAGAAATCTATCATAAAACGCAGAATACGTACACCAATCCGGTGTGATAATCAAATACCAATTTTCAGAACAAATCAGCAATTTGGGGGAGATGTACTTTTGGCCTCATTGTGGTGTTACTTATTTCTGTATCAGTGGAAATGGAAGATCCAAAGCTGTAGAGTGATACAAAACATAGCATTACCGAATGTTATACTATGGTAGGCTTGTAATTATCCCCTCCGTCCTTTGTAGGATGTATATATTATACATATTTAAAAAACTCGATTTGTTTAAAAAAAGAAAAAACCTAAAAAATTAAAAAAAAATATTTAGGCCAGGCGACACGATTACAAAACAACTGGATATTCTTTCCTTGTAGTAAAAGGCAGTGCAAAGAACTTCATTTCCTCATGCTTAAAACTCTACATTCATTCAAATGGGGTAATTTCCTGGCATATACTGAGAAGCATTTGGAGGGGGAGGAGGTAGTATTTCGCAATAGAGCAATGAAGATTCATCCAATGCTAGTTATAAACCTTGTTGCCGGGGGAATCTATGGGGTTGCAGAAGGAAAGGGAAGGGGGTCAAAAATCCGGGATATAGTAAAGCAAAATTTGCCATCCTGATGCTTATCGAGAAGAAAGCAAGTAACAGAGAATATCTATTACAGAATTCAAACACATAATCACAATCTAAAATCTTTTTTATGCGTTAAAGTTAAGAACAAACGGATGGTCGTCTCGGTGGAAATTGAAATTGAAATTACATTAAAAAATAGGGGATTGTGTTGGGCCAAGAAATGCTCTTTTCTGGTGCTTAATGCTTTCAGGCTTCGATTACATCCGCAAAATAATCCCAATTGAGCATAATGTGATTTATTCAGGAATGGTAATTAGCAGCCGGTTGCAAGCTAATCTCTCCTAATTCATTAGCAAAATATCCACAGTATTTCAGGCAAAGATGGCAAGCGAGCCTATTGTTCTAGGGAACTGCTAAGCGCAATATCGCTAAGACGAATGTAATTCGAAATTAATTAGAACCTGCTAGTTAATGAGCATAATTTAAGCTTTGGAGAAAATAACGGGTCTTGGATCGGTAGCCCTCTCAGGCTCTGAGGAGAGTTTTAGGAGAGTCATTGTGCCATAGCGTTCAATCTCAAATTTTTATTTCAGCTGTTTCAGGCGTTCCCCAATGGTCTATTTTAGGTCCTTTACTATTTGTTACCGACAGAGAAATTACTTAGATCCCCATTCAATATCATATAAGACAGGATCCTGCAGTCATGTTAAGCACACCGATTTATTGTCGAATATTTTACTGTGATGGTAACTGTATCCTATACTTGTATTTTTCTATATGTGTTTTTTTTCAAAAGAACCCTTTCTTTTTAGCCTACGTACTTGTTGGGGTGACCTTCTTGCACACCATACGCCGTGTTGTTTGTTGTGTGTTTGTTTGTTATGCGCAATAAAAATAAAAAAAAATAACAAAAATTAGTAATTTTGAGGGAGAGTGCCAAATATGCTTGCGAGGAAAGCCCATAGTACAAACGCTTCCGTAGAAAGAAGCACACCAATGGCATTTCAATAACAGTTTGAGGTCTAAAGAACATTATGCTGTCGTGTCTTTTACTCTTTGTTAAAATAGATAGACCCAAATTCGCATATTTAATTAACTAAGATATTTTTAACCGTCCAGTCCTTCGGACCGATTTTCGCCATCAGCAAAATACAAACCAACTAAGCAAAAAGAAGAGCGAGGGCTGGTTATTATGAAAGGGAGTCTAACTTAGTCTGGGTTTAAATAAGTGTTAGTCCTACAAGAGTGGACCTTTTTCCTTTCAAATACTCTGAAAGTTCAATGGAACGGTGTGAGAAAATCGCATGGGATTTGGCCGTTTTGGCCCTTGCATGAGGATTTTCTCACCTTGTTACAGCCATTTTAGAGTATGTTGGAAGGAAAAAAGTCCACTCATGTAGGACTAACCTGGTTTAAAACCCAGGACTAAAATTAATCTCCCTTTCAAAATACCAGCCATTGTGTTATATAGTTAAGCCAGGTCAGAATGGAGAGTGGATCAATACTGTTTAATAAATAGACATGAAGTGATATGGGATACAAAATATTCCTATGTTAACAATAGAGTTATATCATCGGTTGTACGATAAAATATTTAAAATAATTTACATGAAATTAGAATTACTGGAAGATGGTATCATTAACAGATAACATATCATACGGAATGGCATATACAATGAAGTTTAACAATGTCCTCGTCCTGCAAACGTGCGAGCGAGGATGCAGTATCCTATCCTAAGGTAATAACAATTAAAACCAAAAACAACCAGGCTGAAATTACAAACACAAGAAATTTAGGTATGGGAGACGATACGCTAAATTAAACTCAGCAAATAGGAAGGAAAACATACTCAAAAGGATCTGACCAATAGAAGGCACTCAGTATAGAGAGAGAGAGACAGGAAAGAGTAATAAAATATAGGTGAAGGAGAGAAGTGTGGACAGAAATTACTGATGAGAGCCGTTTTCATATTGATTTGATGTTAAATTGTTCAAATAATGTAACTGTTTCGATATACATGTAGGATCTTAGACCTATTCTGGTGTCATAATGATGAGAAGAAGTGTCATTAGTCTTGAATAAGTCATCATCGATTAAGTCATCCGGAAAAGACCTTTGTTAAAATTGAAACATTATAGGTAGGTAAGCAAGCTGACGTTTCATAGATGTGATGAATCTTCAAGGTTTCAGGGATGAGAAAAGGACATGGTCGCATAGGGTGCAAAATCCCACATGGTGACTCTTTTTGAAGAAAAACGGAAGCGAGTCTATTATTGCATAGGTAGGGCATCTCTTGCCCTGTAGAAAAGTACGCTAGGAAAAGGTTGGACCTTACAAAGTATGCCATTTTTTTTGGAATTATGTTTGAAACATGTCGTATTCCTAAATATAATAACCAGTGTTTTTTTGTTTATGTTTAGAGCTAATTTATTTTATTAACTAATTAGATGTGGATAAGTTCATTGTTATAACTAATTCAAGTGGTTTTGCATGATACTACATGCCAATTGTTTTGTCGTATCAGCAAACAAATGAATGGTTTGGAAACAATTACAAAGGGGCAAAGTATTTTAGAAAAAAGTAATGGTCCTAGGATAGAGCCTTGGGAACTCCGAAAATTAGATTAGCTGGTTTAATAAATGTATTGAAGATACGCGCAGAAAAGTATGTTCTTGTTCCAGTCATGGACAGGCCCTGTACCATATTCCTTGAGGTTATTTAATAATATATTGTGATTTTAGAACCGAATATTGTAATATTAAGAAGACTCATCAGTAATATTTCGATAAGGTCAGTTTGATTAATCCAATCTATTTTGCGTGTTTACGTCACTATAGAATTGTAACCTTCTTATAGACGCTTTGTAATGACATTTTCATTAATATTACGTTGTTAGTACTGACCTCTTTAGCTATTCCGGTACCTGAACCACGTAATCAATGGTATTTTTTACTAAAACAATACAATGGTTAAAGGCTCAGAAACCTATGTGAATGACTGAATATACCAAGGAAAATGTGGTGAAGATTTTGCCGCCGCTAATTTGTGTACTTACTGGATTGCTGTGCTTTTCTGTTTGAGATCAAATTATAATTTAGCTTGCCAATATCACTATATAACGCTAGCCATCTAGCTATCTGGAAATTTCGTACTACATGCTTTACAGTGTTACCACTGACAAATGTTACAGAGCTTAACCACATCACTACATAACGGCAGTATCAACAATGGACAGCACTATAGTCCAGACGATCTTATTTATGGCGATTTTACCTTAAAATATAACGACCACAACGATGCAATCTTTAAATCGTTACTTGTAAGACATCATTTTCGTCAAGTTACTCTTTTTATGTTAGATAATAATAATAATAATGATCATCATAATAACATAATAACTCTGATATGATAGTTATGGGGAAGGTTTAATAATTTCATTTGTTATAATGAGCGCTTATTAGTTATTTAAATTAATATTCATATCCTGTGCTATTTCGTATGTGTTATCCTTCATTTGGCATAAATCATATTCATATTCTTTTGTCATCCAAAACGGAATAAAAAACCCGCAATACAAAGGGAGGGCGTTAAGGGGAAGGCATAATTCGCCCTAACGCCGTAATATGAATCATCAAACGGCCAATTTCCCCCTATAAGCACAGGATAGCGATATACTCGAACAGTGGAATAGGGGAAATTTTAATTATCATTAGGGTTATAGTTCTTTTATTTAAATTAATTAATATTCATATCCTTTGTTATTGTAGGGATAAATATAATATAACAATATTTCTAGTCCAACATTAAAACAACCGCGAGAGTTCCCCAAAAACTGACAAAGATAACATTACATCCATAGGGAATACTGACGTCAATCGATTACCTTGCGTGCCCTCGTTCCACTATCCATCGCGTTTGATATGTTTGCCGATAGCCCTCCACAACGTGTTATCCTTTACCAATGAAATTCGCTTATTATTCCATGTTATGTTGCAACTCGTTGCGCCTTACAAATAATCTTCAATCAGAACATATTTATACTGTTGTTTCAATCATTATGCTGTTGGACATTAACATCCCCGAGTAAATACACGAAGATGTACTAAAATTTTAATTCTTATATATTTTAAACTATTTATAATTTAAATAATCAAAATATGTTAAAGATTTGACTCTTTCATAGATTATCAAGGCTGTCCTAAAAAGTTTACCTTTTAGCCAAATACAGTATTAAAAAATAAAGTAGCAATTGGTAAACAACCTTTTATTTGCCGTTTATTCAACTACAATCCGACACAGCTGTTTGAAAGTCTCATTTATTATAACAAATCGAGAATAAAAGAAAAAATATCAACGGCGACACACTTTTGACTACAAATTTGGTGTATTTAGACCAGTAAATAAATCCTGTGTAAATTTGATGAAATTTCATTGCGGGCAAATATGATTTTTCATAAAAATCTAGTTTTACACGTCTTTCTATGGGAAATAGGCACATAGAGGGCGCTATAACATACAAATTATGCCCTTTGTAGGCCTATATGGCAAGATTCCCGCAATGGATTTTTCTGATTTTTGCGGAGGTAATAGCTCTTGCACGTCCCTACTTATATCAGTTGTCAAAATTGTGTCGCCATTGCTTAAAATTGCTCTAAAAATAAAAGAGACAATTTGCATGGAGTCAAACAGCTGTGCCGATATGTACAACAAAAGTTACGCTATATAAATCTCTGCTATTATTATTATTATTATTATCATGGTTATGGCAGATCCCAGCGATGACAATTGGTGAAACACTGTAACAGGAATCTCTGCCTTCAACCATAACACAGCAAGATCTATTTCTGTGTTTTTAAGATGGAAAGATGTGTTCTGAAGTCAAGTGTATAAGTGTGTGCATTTTGCTTCATACATTTAAAATACTTTAAGGCAGAAATTGGACCGATTTGATTTTGCACTCTTATATTTGATGAAATATATCTTTTGTTCTACATATCGGATTGGAATGAAATAAATGGCGAACACAAGCTTATTTTATTAGCTTGATAGAAATACCAAACGAAGCACCATGAGTACTTTTTGTTTCTAACAAAATGCCTTTGTCCCTAGTGTTAGCCTGTATTGATGCTTAAAAAGATACGTACGTGCAACCAATATTCATTCACTAAATAAAGTTGGGATTAAACTGTTACAATGATAAATTACATTGCCCTAGTATACACAAAGAGAAGCTATCCTTTTAATTTTCCCCATAAGGCCGGTCTAAAACAAAACAAGCAAACAAAGTTAAACTTACCTGCACAAATTGGACGAATAAACTGCAGTGTAAATCAATTTATAAAACTATGTGTTACAAATGCTGTCAATATAGGCAATGACCATGGAACCCTGGCTGATGATGCAGTAATTTTGCCTAGCATCATGTACCATGACCGTATGGCAGACAATGTTTACCTCACAGTTGAATTAACATAACCTTGCATTACCCCGCTTGAGTCAAGTTATTCGCCTATTTGGTTGCAACAATTGAAAGATATAAGCCGCTTTAATCTAGTTGTATGTATTACATACGCCATTATGAGATAATTCCAATAAATGTGTATGCGTACTGGTTCCATTTGAAGTAAAATAATTAGATACTGGTGAAGTTTGTGGGGCTTGTTGTATCGATTCGGGAGCATTTTGGCTTGAGCACATACCAAAGCCAACCAAATGTCCTTCTTTGAATATTTGATTATCAATGTATCTGTGTCTGAGGATAGCACGTTACCGCAATGAAATATGCATCAGCGACAATTAGGTGAAGAATGCGTCTGCCGGATAAAGTGTGCGAAGCTTGGGGCTATTTAAATATATGTTTGGTCACAGATATCTAATATAAAACCGTAAATACTTGCACAGGTATTAACATCAAGAAATCTTTGGGACAGGAATGGTACATAATAATTCAGTAGGTGATGTTATTCCTAAATAAACGTTACCATCCTGAGACATTTTTAAATGTAAATAGACTAACTTAAGTAAATGGACTAACTGATGTTAGAAGGGGGTAAATAACAAGCGAACTAAGTGGGCACTTGCCCGCCAAGTAATTTATGCCCACCCGCTAAATTAAGCCTTTGAATTGTTCAAAAATACTCACCCAGTAAATGATTTTGCCCCGTAAAATGGATACTTTAAAACTGAAAAAAACACCCAGTGGAGAAAGTCTCAATGATAGAAAAGCCATTGTTTTGATTTCATGGTTTTATGGATCAGTTGATTTCATTGCATTAATTATATAGTACAGTTATAAATGAGAATGCTATTCTAGAAGTTTGGTAAAGAAGGTTTGAAGATGTCTTTCTATAGTTTGAAAGGTGCTGAATCAGAATTTTTGGATACAACCTCTGGGAAATATGGGGAAACTTTGTAAAATAAGGGGGTAAAATTAGTACAGGGGTAAATTTGAAATCAAGTCAAAATGTGATTCAATGTGCAACAATGTATATATCTAATTATAAGAATTTTAAAAAGTATAGTTTGTCTAAGTTCTGGCCTTTAGTTAAACAGGTACAACCCTATTAAGGTTCAAGGTCATCCTGCGGGTCAACCTTACCCATTGCTCCGATTTTGTTGAAACTGGTGGCAAATTGTTCGTCTTGTCTTATTACAATGTTTGGCATTTGGTTTCGTAATTAGTGGGCAAAATGTAACAAGGGTCTACATAGTCTATTAGGGTCACCAAAACCTGACGTCAAATTGTATACAGAGCTGTCACCCAAAGAATAAATGCACTTTCTGCTTCAGTATAAGAAGAGCAATAATTTGACACCAGTTTCAACAAAATCTGAGCAGTGGATATATTTTTTGCCCTAGGATGACCTTGAACCTTATCAGGCCTGTAGCCGTGTAACTAAAGTCCGAACCTATACAAACTATACCTTTTTTAATAATTATAATGAGACAAATATATTGGTGAATGAACATAATTTGACTTGATTTCAAATTTACCCCTGTACTAATTTTACCCCCTTATTTTACCAAGTATCCCACATTTCCCAGAGGTTGGACACAAATATTCTGATTCAGCACCCTTCAAACTATCGAAAAACATTTTCAAACCTTCTTCAAACTTCTAGAATAGGATTCTCATTTATAACTGTTTACAGTACTAATATTGAATTTGCTTAGGTAACTCTTCGTGTAAAACTCTTTCGGATTCATTCGATGAGAAATATTTACAATTATCATCAAAGAGTCCGTTATTTTCATCACAGCAGATACAACGGTTATTGTTTATACTGTTATGTATCTGTACATGAAGACAAGATATTTAATTGTTAACATTGGCTACTCTGTCCTGGATGGGTTTTATTAGATTTTTGATGGTGTGTGGGTAATGTTTACAGAAAGATGCACGTCAACGTTCTTTAATTTAGAAGAAGGCTTTCTTGATACATTTAAAGTTTCATGATTTCAATTTCCCGTAGACTTTACAGAGGGTGTGATTTTGGCAATGTACATGTATAAAATTGATCAAAATTGAAAAAAAAATTAAAAACAAAATGTGTTAAGATTGTCTTAAATTTAGAAACAACTTTTCTCACAAATTAAACACTTTATTAAACAAACCCCTGACAGTTGAATTGAGATTATCGAAGGTATATGCCGTGATCCTAGCAACTTCATGTTTGTTTAAGTTTAACAAGATATCCACGATAAACGGTCATTTCCAAAATTTCAGTTGATTCTGAAGGTGCGTTTTGATGTTATTGATGATATGAGCAAATGTTTGCATCGCTGTGGCCCTTTGGCCACTATGTTGTAATATCTGTCCATTTACGAAGAGAAAGTACAAAATTACCAATTTCTGTCAGAGTAGATCGAGTTTGCGCATAAGATTAGGTACACATACCAGCTCATACCATACTTACCAATATACTTAGTTGAACGTTTCAGAAGAGATAAAAATCTCAACTTTTTAGGTTAGTCGAGAACGAGGTAAAAAAAAAAATAAATGGTGTCCTTCCAACGAAATCTCTGAATGTCTCTTTAAGAACGATGTCATTGTATTGGTGTCCAACCAAAACTCTGCGAAGGCAAATGCATTGCGGCTGAAGTTACATTCAAATGCCTTTGACTCTCAGCATCCCAATCTTCTAATCTTATTTTCCCCTGTTTTATGTATAAAAAACAACTGCTGCTTGGATAGCCACTAAAGCAATCGAATGCACGGGACCACGTAATCTGTGACCATGAATTAGTAATATAATCCATGCAATATATTTTTAATATCGTTGTTGGTCAATAAAATGTAACTGCATCCTTGATGTTCACAATATACCTTCTGCCTACCCTTTACCACCTTTACCGTTTCACAGAATCTAGAACGCCAATGACCATGGGCGGCAGAGCTGGAACGTGACAGGGGGAGGACGTTTCCCCAATAAAGGTAAAGGGCGCGGCATTCGATTTCCTGGGGAGTTTGTGGACAACATGTCATAACTTTCGACCCCAAATGACCAATCTCGCACGAGAAAATGACCAATGTAGACCAGCGAGTTCATTTAGCTGAAAAAGTACAAGCGGTGTAATGTATGGTTATGTTAGTATAGGGTTAATAACCTTCGACCTCCATACCATATTTTATGTCTTGCTAGCGAAACAATGTGAAGACACATAACCATTTACATTGTTGTTCCTTGACAGTGAATTTAATATGTATTTGGAATGAATGGGCCTTATGGAAGAACAGAGGACATCTTGTATCGTCCACTGAATAAGTTACCCAGTTTAAAGAAGAAATAAAACAAACAAACAAACAAACAAACAAATGGATCACTTTATTTGTTTACCTCGGTATTACCTTATATGCTCCTTAAAATTTTTGCACAGGGCACTTGACCATATACAAACATAAACAGACTTTTTCCAGCCGAATAAACTCTCTGAGATCATGGTTTATGTCCTCTGCCAACTGTTGGCAGTGAAGGAAGAATAGCGATTGTCAAAGAGTATTTATCATGAATGCAATTAACGGCGAAAATTTCAGAACCAGGCCCAACATTCCCATTTTCAAATCTGATCGTCGCACGTGGCCGTAACGATAGAGCAAAAGTCTAAAATGCAACAAACTGTAAACTGACTTATTGCCGGTGTGGCAGGAGATATAGTCTTTCGGATTCATAGTCCACCTACAACGGTGAAGAATAGGGCACTCGATTTAGTTGACTCTTCGCGCAACATTAGTTTTCACGCTCTATTCCGTTGTCATCTTGGAACTCGGACTATGTAGTCTAGCAGATTGCATGGGTTCCCAAGCACCCCCATTATTAGGAACTCTAATACATCTTCTTAAAGAATTTTGATTTTACCAAAATCAAATATTGTCCCACGGAGTCCGTTTAGCGGCCATATTGGATCTAAAGAGATCAGTCATATAAAGTGGCTCGATTTAGTTGAAAGGCATCTCAAATTATTCGGCATTCGTGCATTTTGAAAATTTGGGCGCTTTAAAGGCGCATTTTCGTGTTCCACAGCCTCGTCTCCCCGACTTACCTAAACAAAGTTGAGATTTTTATCATCTGAACCATTGGGATAAGTATAGTATGTGTGCCCAATCTGACGTGCAAATTCGAACGTCCTACAAGAAATTCGCAATTTTGTATTTTCTGTTCGTAAACTGACATAAATTACAGTAGAGTGGTCTATGGGACACTGCGATACAAACATTTGCTCATAACACAAAAACGCAAGATCGGAATCAACTGAAATTTTGGGAATAAGCTTTTCTCAAGGATATCTAGTGAAACAAAACAGAAAGTGGTAGAATCACGAAAATGCACTTAAGTTCTAATGATGGCTCTCTTAAATTTCGTAGGCCTATAGGTAAAAAAATCAATGGAATTTTCGCCTTTTCGTTGACTTCACCACGACCATGCAGTTAAAACTATCAAACTATGTCAACCGATGAGTTGTACATGTAGGTGAAAAAGAAATTAATTTTTAACTATATACGCGGCAACCGCCGTGCTCAATGATGTGTTGCATTCCCAACTGTTAGTCCATGTTTAGATTTAAAATAATTAGCTTGCCTTTCAGTGTCAATGTCTCTATTTTGATGATATATTAAGTACACATTGGGCGTCAGTATTATACTATAATTGTGAGCAAGCCACTAGCCTGGGCTTTCCGTGTAACATGGCTTTCAAAATAACGTCAACATTCCTAATATAAGTCGTAGATCTTTGTGCGAATCATCAGAAAACATCATGCACCGAACATACCCTTATTAAGAAATTTACAGTAACGGACCGATTAATCATATCCAGAAAATGTAGGCCTAGGTCGTATTATGTTTACGTTCCTGGGAAAAAAGAACCAGTCCGGGAACCAGTCACGTCCATTTTAGCAAACGGGTAGTTCTATTTTAGTTGAATAAGGACGCCCTAAAACCGCTCCAAATTTGTACCATTCGTTTTTATTCATGTTAATCCCTGAGACTGAAGTTTGATAGGCTTGTACACAAAATTTCACTTATTTGATTTCAAATATAAACGTTTCCCAAAGTCCTTTCCAATTGATGTATAACATGTTTGACATTTCCCCCCCAAAAAAGTTGCACAAATTTGAGAACATGTATCAGATTTATTGCAAAAAACGGGATTAAAACGATAGCTTTTATATCTTACGCACATCAAATACTAGAAATGCGGACCCATTTTTACCATTTACAGTACACACATACTGTATAGGTTGCCTTCACATTACATCCAATATAAAAGGTCGTATATTAGCATTTTGCAAACTTACATTCCTCTAATTCTGAGAAAAGTGTTATATGGCAGGTTAGTGACGTACCGAGGTAGTTTCCCCTCAAACATGTCATGTTGAAATGGTAGACTACAACATAATATAGTAATATCTACTGTATATGTTTGTCAGGCTCGTTACTTTTTTAAGAGAGTAACGTTAAACAAGATGTATCAAACTTAAAATAAGCCAAAAATGAGGTGTGTTTTACAGCTTGGTTAAGAGCAGATTCTTAGAAGTTAATGGTTCCCTCTGCTAATTGTCTTTTCATCCGAGAGGTGGTACTTCCGGCTCATTGCTCCTTGAAAAGGATGGCGCCGGTCAAATTACGTTACATAATAACATTGATAGGTATTGCAAGTACATGCATTGATGCTAAAGCTACATTGACATTATACTGGACATGTTTGTACTTCTGTGGTATTACCTATACACAGTATCAAAAGTGAGAACATTGATCTGTCTATATCAAAAAATCGCAATGTGCTGGTATGCTATCCACCCCTCTTTATTTCATTCCGAAAATGCCTTGGTAAGACAGCATTTTATGTAATTTATAATTAATACTTACAAGCAAAATGTAACTCTTAATATGTTTACTTTTAAGGCACTTTATTTCGCACACGACCCATGCAATAATGATGATGATGATGTTTCCATGGGTTTAAATTGTGTGCAATGTTGACATATGGAGTGTGTTAACTCATTCATAATTCAAGACTGGTGAACATTATGCAGGCACGAACAATCGCATTAGGGGTTATCTGCAGACAACCTCGTGCCGATAGCTAACTGTACTGTATTATTAAAATGTATAAACAGAAACAAAAAAAAAAGGAATGGGACTATTTAGAATGACTGCTGCAACATCGAAATAACTAAAAACTTGAAACTATCCTTTCAGCGAGTGAAAAGGTTTGAATCTTTTCGTTCACGTTTTTATAAATGCTGGCCGCAAACAGCAAGAGCTGCGTTAGCATGGAAAGACGGTAAAACCACAATACCGTATATTACACAGATGTATTAAGTCATTCTTACTGAGTATCAACAGATACACACTAATAACGAACTATATATCAATGTATCAAACTGTTTTGTTATTTACGATGTATCAGCAGTTGTACCGTCAAATTAGCAAATATTTATTACATTTCAATCTACTAAATCATCTAATGGGTATGACTGCAAAAACACACTGATAACAAACCATATATCAACATATTGTTTTGTGATTTACGATGTATCAACAACAGTTACATAATGTAACAAATGTTTATTGCATCCAATGTGCATAAACATGTAATGCACGATTACTGTACGCATAATTCACATTGAAGCCTATTTTCCACACAGACTATTTTCACCAAAAAAAATCCATTCGCGGTAATGTGAGCACCAATTTGCGTGTATTATATACAATGATCTATAGATTACAAGACCAAGGAAATATGTGAGGAGAAATTTTCTATAAAATAACAATAATACCAACATCTCTGGTTTAATGACGTGAACATTAGACTATAAACCGCATAGAGCACACGAAAGGGTTTCTTGCCAATGCATGGAACAAGAAATAAAATTACTTTATTCCAAATTCTAATTTACATAGCAACATAGATCTGAACATATTACAAGTGGGCTACTAACGTTTCTTGAGGCCGTAGTCCAATAAAGTGAATCTACCTTTGCTAACATACGACATCCTGTTTGAAAAATTCATAAGAAGTCAATGCCTACATTGTCGTTTTGGTCTACATATCACTACTCGGTGCCGAATAGATAGATACATTGAAGTTGATTATGAAGGGCAGAGAAGTCTAATTGAACTCTTTCGCACTGCTAGAAAACGCTGTAAACGTTCATACTTGACGGTAAAATCCCACAGACTTTCAACATAAAGTATACACTGACAAAGACACAGTTATATTTTCAATAAAAAATGTCAAAATTGCTGATCATATATTAAATTATGATTTTACAGTTAATTGACGGTTTCCTACTGGCAACAAATCATACTTAATAATTTGTTTATGTTATTAATCTATTTTGAACCGAAAGGTGTATTTGTAGGTTTGTACAGTGTACTTTTAGTTTAAAGAAAAAAACTGTCCATTTGACAATAAAGCAAATCTAAAAAATATGTAAAATTACACTGAAGCATTTACTCTGTACACTTAGGACGATTTCTAATCGTGCAGATCTATCAAAACAAAGCATAATAGATCTGAAAGAGTTCAATCAGACTTCATTAACCGAAGAATTATATAATTTTACTTGTTTATGATGTACTTTACCTGTTTTGTCATTTTTCGAATCACGAATTCACTGTAACTGTATTCCTTAGCTACGTTTAAAAAGCAAATCCCTCGTTTCAATCTACTGCTTACAAAACCATATTCCGGTTTATGATGCTTCAAACAAGCGTTAACTCGTCTTCCTTACAAGCGAGTGTTTTAACAACAGTTACCTAATGTATAATTACATATAAATTTGTTATTGCGTAACAAACATATGTGTGTTGAATTATGCATTAAGGTAATACAACCATTTTATTTTCATTTTTTAACAATGCCATGATTATCATGAACATGGTTACATTTCTATTGGCCCGATGCATTATGCATAAACCAGCGGACTTTCTTCTGTCACTCTTCAACATGTTCAACAAACGTATGGCTGGACCAGTTCGTGATTCCTTATTCAGAATAAGACATTTAATCGAGCGATACAAATTCTACTTTTTGGACGGTACCCCTACCGAAGTCCGAATTGATGTAAGTCCGAAGAGATTATTCCGTGGATTATCAGCTTCTTACTTCAATTAGGAATAAAGAATTGGGGGCTTGATACTGCGCGGTGAATGTATAAAAATGCAGTTAAAACATGGAATCAGTTCCGCCTTCCCACATACTACATTGAAAAAAAAGTGGCAAAGCAATTTGGCCTATTTGGAGTAAATAAACAAAAAACAAAGGTTTCAAGGAAATATATCAAATAGGCTTACCACCGTCCGTGTTAAATTTGTAAATAATAGTTAACCATTTAAATTCATGGCCAATGTCATTATCAGTTACCTATTCAAAATCGAAAATAATCCTGCCTTTGTTGTAAATTGGTTAAGAAGGAAATTATGTCTTCGGAATTAAACAAATTCGGACTTGGGTAGGAATGCGTTTTTGGACATATGTACTCCTGTGCAAAAAGCCTTTGTAGACTTGCTAACGAGTGTTTTAATTTGAATTGTGATACATTTATTTGCTTCAGTGATTCTGAATCTTTACACGTACACATAGCGTCCTTGAAATTTCGTGGTCGATGTAAACAAAAAAAAATAGGGCGATTGTGCTTCACAGGAGTATTTTTTGTTAGTTGCCTGTAACTTACAAAGAGGCCTGGGTTGTTAACAGGTGGGATTAAAGTGTTCCTAAAACCTTTCGCCTAAGTCTCATACTCGAGTTCATTTCTGACATAATTCGAGGCGCACTCATGCAAATTTTGATTATAAGCATGATGTGATAGAGAACCCAAATCTCATTTATATAGCGTATCTGCAGGTCTTGTTTAAAACCTAGTTGTTTTAAAAAAAATTGTAATATCATGCCCGATATAAACTTTTCAGAATCGCAGGCAAAACCCTGGGACAAAACTACCACAAATGGGTGTTTTCATAGTAAAGGTACCCAAAATGTAACATTGTGTCAAAAATTTCAAGTTGATTAAACAACATTTTGTAAACGACTTTCTTGATTACTTTTTTGTTCAATGATGATCTCTATTGGTAAAGAGATAAATTTAAGAACTATTAATTTTCCACTTAATGTTCTGAAAATTATCCTACAGTGAGTCTATGGGGAAATGTTAATGGTTGTAACATTTGATACACTGTTACAACCGTTATGAACTGAATGCGGCAATATCTGAAAAAAAAGTATGCAGTGTGCATTGCTAGAACTGCACCTGAATTAGAACACTGTGCCATGTAGTACCTAGATGGAATGGGAGCAATAGCTGGTGTGTACTTAGAAAAATATTCACATCTGAAATTCAAAAAAGTTTGACACACAATGTTACAACCGCTATGTCAAATTGAACTGAACCATAATTTCTTATGTAAATAGGAATATTCAGTAATATTTCAATTTGTTTGGGCCCATCTATTCTTCTTTCAGTTTTACAAACCAAACTTTCAAAAATCAGTTAATATTATTCATACCACTATTTTTAGAATCAATACTTGAAATGTTACAATTTTATCCCAAGAAAGTGCACAAAATTGTTATAAAATAAAAAGGTGGTCACTAACACAAACAATGTTTCACTTTTTATCTCTCCTTACCTATACCCGTAAATTATGTGAAGTTATATAAATCAGTATTCCACATTCTTCAAAATTGGACAATGAATTTCTGTAGCCTGGCAGCTATATACCTTTACCGTAAAATACCCAAAATGACTTAAGTATCTATCACAAATTGATGTTTTAAAAGCCACCCAGTTTTTTGCAGTTTAGGATTTTACTTGGCTAGGAACCAAATGCTTGGCGCGTGGCGTTAGTTTATTAATTCCTCGATCAAAACAAAAATGTGATAAAACAAGACTTGTGGAATTTGTAAGCAGTACAATGCTGTATTATACAACCCTTTAAAAAAAAAAAAAAAAAAAAAAAACATGGAATCAGTTCCGCCTTCCCACATACTACATTGAAAAAAAAGTGGCAAAGCAATTTGGCCTATTTGGAGTAAATAAACAAAAAACAAAGGTTTCAAGGAAATATATCAAATAGGCTTACCACCGTCCGTGTTAAATTTGTAAATAATAGTTAACCATTTAAATTCATGGCCAATGTCATTATCAGTTACCTATTCAAAATCGAAAATAATCCTGCCTTTGTTGTAAATTGGTTAAGAAGGAAATTATGTCTTCGGAATTAAACAAATTCGGACTTGGGTAGGAATGCGTTTTTGGACATATATGTACTCCTGTGCAAAAAGCCTTTGTAGACTTGCTAACGAGTGTTTTAATTTGAATTGTGATACATTTTTTTGCTTCAGTGATTCTGAATCTTTACAAAACACGTACACATAGCGTCCTTGAAATTTCGTGGTCGATGTAAAACAAAAAGAAGTTGGGGTCTTAACCAAGAATGAATATAATTTAATATTTACAGGCCTACTACATATATCAATATAGGGTGATTGTGCTTCACAGGAGTATAATTGAAAGCATTTTTTGTTAGTTGCCTGTAACTTACAAAGAGGCCTGGGTTGTTAACAGGTGGGATTAAAGTGTTCCTAAAACCTTTCGCCTAAGTCTCATACTCGAGTTCATTTCTGACATAATTCGAGGCGCACTCATGCAAATTTTGATTATAAGCATGATGTGATAGAGCACCCAAATCTAATTTATATAGCGTATCTGCAGGTCTTGTTTAAAACCTAGTTGTTTTAAAAAAAATTGTAATATCATGCCCGATATAAACTTTTCAGAATCGCAGGCAAAACCCTGGGACAAAACTACCACAAATGGGTGTTTTCATAGTAAAGGTACCCAAAATGTAACATTGTGTCAAAATTTCAAGTTGATTAAACAACATTTTGTAAACGACTTTCTTGATTACTTTTTTGTTCAATGATGATCTCTATTGGTAAAGAGATAAATTTAAGAACTATTAATTTTCCACTTAATGTTCTGAAAATTATCCTACAGTGAGTCTATGGGGAAATGTTAACGGTTGTAACATTTGATACACTGTTACAACCGTTATGAACTGAATGCGGCAATATCTGAAAAAAAAGTATGCAGTGTGCATTGCTAGAACTGCACCTGAATTAGAACACTGTGCCATGTAGTACCTAGATGGAATGGGAGCAATAGCTGGTGTGTACTTAGAAAAATAGAAAAATATTCACATCTGAAATTCAAAAAAGTTTGACACACAATGTTACAACCGCTATGTCAAATTGAACTGAACCATAATTTCTTATGTAAATAGGAATATTCAGTAATATTTCAATTTGTTTGGGCCCATCTATTCTTCTTTCAGTTTTACAAACCAAACTTTCAAAAATCAGTTAATATTATTCATACCACTATTTTTAGAATCAATACTTGAAATGTTACAATTTTATCCCAAGAAAGTGCACAAAATTGTTATAAAATAAAAAGGTGGTCACTAACACAAACAATGTTTCACTTTTTATCTCTCCTTACCTATACCCGTAAATTATGTGAAGTTATATAAATCAGTATTCCACATTCTTCAAAATTGGACAATGAATTTCTGTAGCCTGGCAGCTATATACCTTTACCGTAAAATACCCAAAATGACTTAAGTATCTATCACAAATTGATGTTTTAAAAGCCACCCAGTTTTTTGCAGTTTAGGATTTTACTTGGCTAGGAACCAAATGCTTGGCGCGTGGCGTTAGTTTATTAATTCCTCGATCAAAACAAAAATGTGATAAAACAAGACTTGTGGAATTTGTAAGCAGTACAATGCTGTATTATACAACCCTTTAGGTACTTACCAAAGATTAAAACAATGAGGGCTTAATTAAAGCAAGTGTTGGCTTACTATCAGTTAACTATAATTGAAATTGAAAACGGAATTATAGCAAGGTAATCTACCTTTAACTTCTACATTGTAAAGACATCAACACATACAACAGTCAAAGCATGCAGGCGATAATGACAAAAACACACCATGCCTGTGAGGTTTGCAGTTATGTTCAATCTTTAAATATAGATGATTGACAAGAAAGTTGATTTAGAGCCGATTTAGGTCATGGGAAGGTGGTCAGGTAAACTTGTGCAGGTAACGGAAACACCGATTGTAATTGATTATATTAATGAGTGGATTTACAAGTTACAGTAATTGTCTTCAGTTTACACGAGTTCCTCGCCCTTCTTTCTGATCTCTGCTATATAGCTGACGAAACGTATTATTGCGTCAACGGGTCAATGTAGTCAATTATGAGAAAGATCTATACGCCGGGAAAAAGCAAAGATGTTGTGATGGTTGTCTATTTTACGAACTATAAAAGTTTAGCGATATATTGAACTACATACCCGAATCAAATATATTTTTACTTGTTTATTGATAGACAATATGTCACCCATTGTTACTGTATGTACATACATTTATAATTTGGATATCCCATATTAAATTAACACTGGAATGACGAATGGGTTCTTTTCACTGGACAACAATGGTCATACAAAACATGCCCCTATTCACAAGAAATTCTGCAATTAATTTCTAAATTCTGATACCAGTTTCATATGGTTAAATTCGCATCGTTAACACGGTCATACAAGAGTAAGTGTAACAGCTTAGACCTCTAGGGTTTTCACGACTCTGTAACACAGATGTCAGTGACATTTCAGCTCTACTCCAGTCAGAAGGTAACGCAAGTCATAAACCATGAACTCAGCCATATGCATCTGTGCAATCATTTGAACGTATTGTCATTTTACTGATCCTTAAAAGACAGTGCATGACATTTGGTGTGATGGAGCCGCCTGCTGCTGTACAATTAACATTAGATCATTTTAACACTACGCGTGGTGATATGTATATAATATACGCATAACGTAACAAATTCCAGTTTTTGTGACTAAGAAATTGCTGGTTTTATATTTATATCAAAGGCTTTACACAAATGTATTCTAATAAATCATTCTTAAGTCATCCAATTTATTACTGTTTTGTAACTCCTAAGTAGTGGCATTAGAACACGCTATCCTTTGAGCTGCACATATGTCCGAGTAGAGTTGAAGCAAATGCAAATTTTTACATTAATTGATTTACGTGAGGAAGAAGAGGGCACGCATCAACGTCAAGTGCTGAGACATCCTAGTTGAAAGATCTTTAAAGGTCTTTGAGTGATTATAATATAGTATATGACATTAACGGGCCGGGTAATGGGATAAAAAGTGAGGGCAATAAGGCAAACATGATTATCATGCTAATGGGACTGAAAATAACAACAACAAAAACAAGAGCCGTGAAAAACTATAAATTAAAAGAAAATTGACCAAATCCTACAGGTCAGCGCTCAATTAGATAAGGGCTGCTGCTGCACGCTTAAAGGGCTGCTGCTGCTGATGATGATGATCGTGATTATGATAATGAACAAAATGCTTGCTAACCTAGTTCCTCCTTTTAAATCAACATTAATGAAAAAATTCAGCGCAGTGCAAGATTACCACACTGTAAAAATTATTTTACTCATGTCGAGTAAAAATGTCACAGCTCTTAATGTTGAGTAAAATCTTAGTCAAAGTTGAGTAAACCTTACTCATTGTTAACTAAATCTTAGTCATTGTTGGGTAAAATATACTCAGCTTTGAGTAAGGTTTACTCAACTTTGACTAAGATTTTACTCAACATTAAGAGCTGTGACTTTTTTTACTCAACATTTTTTGGAGTGCAGAATACACTTTCATACGCTCAAATGTAGTGTTCCTCAGGGCACTAAATTCGGTCCTGTGGATGTATGTATTGATTCCCAGTAATGAAGCAAAACCTTTGCATAGTGCCAAAATCAGAGCTTTCAATTTTTAGGGACACCTGAGATAGCTGAAATTTGTTTCACGAATAATTAATATCTATATGTTTACCTCATATATGAAAGAATTAAATTTGTCGACCTCTATTTCCAAAAATACCAAAATTAAAAAAGAACACCTTCAAAATTAATGTTTTTAGCGTACTCGCACAAAAAAAACAAAAACAAAAAACACGTGATTAGTATTATTGCAGTCCTACTTCTAACTCATGTAGGCATGTGTGTAATATCAGTGGTACCCTTAGTTATCTTAAAATAGGCGATCAATGATACACACAAACCATCTCAGTGTAACCCCTTAATATATCCAAGATTAAAGCTCATAGCGGAATTAAGTCCAGCAAGAATTAGTATCAGTTTTGGACACCTGGTGATTTCGACAGATATTTAATTCTATAATGTACGCTCCGTCAATTCCATTCGCTTCAAAATATCACCGCAATAAAGGAAGCTTAATTAAATTACTACCACTTGTAAATGCCTAATTTTATGAGTTAGAAGTTAAAAGAAAAACATATCAATCGATCGATAGAATTCGAAGAATTTGATGAAAGACTTTTGAAGTCGTGCATACTTACGTGCATAACAAGCCGACTATGACGTATTACTTAATATCATTCTCATAAAATACCCACCACTTTTTTAATTCTTTGCACTTTCAGTCGAGGACAGGCCTATACAACCCAGTTCAACAATATACCGTATTGTTTCGTTTTCACGACCTTTACCCTGGAAATGTCTTAGCTACTCAACATTAATGTTACTGTATATCATTCGAGGCAGTTACCTTTTCAATATAATTATTTCACTATTAAACGAGTGTATGCCAACCTTTTGAATATCTATTTAAACGTTTGACTTTCATTAAACAGTTAATACAGGTTGGAAATTCATTCCAATACATCCAAATCAATTAATTTGAAGAATAGGAACGGGAGTATTTCAACCAACAAGTAACCATAGCGTCCTTGAAATTCCGTGGTCGATGTAAAACAAAAGAAGTTGGGGTCTTAACCAAGAATGAATATAATTTAATATTTACAGGCATACTACATATATCAATAGGGTGATTGTGCTTCACAGGAGTATAATTGAAAGCATTTTTGTTAGTTGCCTGTGATTTACAAAGAAGCCTGGGTTGTTAACAGGTGGGATTAAAGACTATATTGTATTCCTAAAACCTTTCGCCTAAGTCTCATACTCGAGTTCATTTCTGACATAATTCGAGGCGCACTCATGAAAATTTTGATTATAAGCATGATGTGATAGAGCAACCAAATCTCATTTATATAGCGTATCTGCAGGTCGTGTTTAAAACCTGGTTGTTTTAAAGAAAATTGCAATATCATTCCCGAAATAAACTTTTCAGAATCTCACGCACAACTATCACAAATGTGTGTTTTCATAGTAAAGGTACCCAAAATGTAACATTGTGTCAAACAAAAATTTCAAGTTGATTAAACAGCATTTTGTAAATGACTTTCTTGATTATTTTTTTGTTCAATGGTGATCTGTATTGGTAAAGAGATAAAATTAAAAACTATTAATTTTCTTCTTTAATGTTCTGAAAATTATCCTACAGTGAGTCTATGGGGAAATGTTAACGGTTGTAACATTTGATACACTGTTACAACCGTTATGAGCTGCGGTAATATCTGAAAAAAGTATGCCGTGTGCATTTCTAAAACTGCACCCGAGTTAGAACACTGTGCCATTTAGTACCTAGATGGAATGGGAGCAATAGCTGGTGTGTACTTAGAAAAAATATTCACATCTGAAATTCAAAAAGTTTGACACACAGTGTTACAACCACTATGTCAAATTGAACTGAACTATAATTTCTTATGCAAATAGGAATGTTCAATTTGTGTGGGCCCATCTATTCTTCTTCCAGTTTTACAAACAAAACTTTCAAAAATCAGTTAATATTATTCATACCACTATTTTAAGAATCAATACTTGAAATGTTACAATTTTATCCCAAGAAAGTGCACAGAATTGTTATAAAATAAAAAGGTGGTTACTAACACAAACAGTGTTTCATTTTTATATTCCCTTACATATACCCGTAAATTATGTGAAAAGTTATATAAATCGATATTCCACATTCTTCAAAATTGGACAATGAATATCTGCAACCTGGCAGGTACTTTTACCGTGAAAATACCCAAATGACTTAAGTATCTACCACAAACTGATGTTTTAAAAGCCACCAAGCTTTTTTGCAGTTTAGGATTTTACTTGGCTAGGAAACAAACGCTTGGCGTTAGTTTATTAATTCCTCGATCAAAACAAAAATGTGATAAAAACAAAACTTGTGGAATTTGTAAGCAGTACAATGCTGTATTATACAATTCGTTAGGTACTTACCAAAGATTAAAACAACGAGGGCTTAATTAAAGCAGTTAACTATAATTGAAATTGAAAACGGAATTATAGCAAGGTAATCTACCTTTAACTTCTACATTGTAAAGACATCAACACATACAGCAGTCAAAGCATGCAAGCGATAATGACAAAAACACACCATGCCTGTGAGGTTTGCAGTTATGTTCAATCTTTAAATATAGATGATTGACAAGAAAGTTGATTTAGAGCCGATTTAGGTCATGAGTCAGGTAAACTTGTGCAGGTAACGGAAACATCGATTGTAATTGATTATATTAATGAGTAGATTTACAAGTTACAGTAATTGCCTTCAGTTTACACGAGTTCCTTGCCCTTCTTTCTGATCTCTGCTATAGCTGACGAAACGCGTCAACAGATCAATGTAGTCAATTATAAGAAAGATCTATACGCCGGGAAAAAGCAACGATGTTGATGGTAGCAATATATTGAACTACATACCAGAACTACATACCAGAATCAGATATATTTTCACTTGCTAATTGACAGACAATAAGACTACAATATGTCACCCATTGTTACTGTATGTACATACACATTATAATTTGGATATCCCAGATTAAATTAACACTAGAATGACGAATGGGTTCTATTCACTGGACAACAATGATCATACAAAACATGCCCCTGATCGGAAATGCTCCAATTCACAAGAAATTCTGCAATTAATTCCTAAATTCTGATACCAGTTTAATACGGTTAAACTCGCATCCTTAACACGGTCATACAAGAGTAAGTGTAACAGCGTAGACCTCTAGGGTTTTCACGACTCTGTAACACAGATGTCAGTGACATTTCAGCTCTACTCCAGTCAGAAGGTAATGCAAGTCATAAACCATGAACTCAGCCATATGCATCTGTGCAATCAGTTGAACGTATTGTCATTTTACTGATCCTTAAAAGACAGTGCATGACATTTGGTGTGATGGAGCCGCCTGCTGCTGTACAATTAATATTAGATCATTTTAACACTACGCGTGGTGATATGTATATAATATACGCATAACGTAACAAATTCCAGTTTTTGTGACTAAGAAATTGCTGGTTTTATATTTAAATTTAAGGCTTTACACACATGTATTCTAATCAATCATTCTTAATCCATCCAATTTATCACTGCGTGTTTTGTAACTCCTAAGTAGTGGCATTAGAACACGCTATCCTATGAGCTACACGAATGTCCGAGTAGAGTTGAAGAAAATGCAAATTTTTACATTAATTGATTTACGTGAGGAAGAAGCGGGCCCACGCATCACTCCAGTGCTTGGTCCATCCATATCTTTAAATGTCCTTTAAATTTGTATAAGATATATTGACATTAACGGGGTAATGGGATAAAAAGTGAGGGCAATAAGGCAAACAAGGCTTCTGATCCTCTATAGGGAGGACTGGAAACCACCCCAACCAAACAAATCCTGGAAAAACATAAATTCACAGAAAATTGACCAATTCCTACAGTTCAACTCGCTCAATTAGATAAGGTCTGCTGCTGCAACGCATACAGGTCTGCTGCTGCTCTGCTAGCTGTGAGATGAATCGTTGATGTGATAAAGACAGCCAACAAAAATGCTTCCTAACCTATTCCCCCTCTTTTTAAATCAACGTTAATAAAACTCTTCAGCGCAGTGCAAGATTACCAGAATACACTTTCATGCGCTCTAATGTAGTGTTCCTCAGGCAACTAAATTAGGTCCTGTGGATTGTAATGTATTGATTCCAGTATGAACGCAAAACCTTTACATAGTGCCAATCAAGCTTTCAATTTTTTAGGACACCTGAGCCGCTACATTTCTATCACGAATGTTTAATATCTATGTTTACCTGGTATGTGAAATAATTAGTTTTTGTCGACCTCATATTTCCCACAAATACCAAAATAAAAAAGAACACCTTCAAAATAATGTTTTTAGAGCGACCAGCACAAAAAACACACGATTCGTATTAATGCGTCCCTAACTCATGTATGCATGGTTGTCGAATATCAGTTGTACCCTAGTTATCTTAAAATAGTCGATCCAATGATACACCACAAACATCCCGTTGGTACCCTTAAATATAATCCAAGATTTAAGCTCATAGCGGAATTAAGAGCCATCAAGAATTATATCTGTTTTGACACCTTAGTCTGGTGCTGGCCAAAGAACCTTGCGTGTGACCTTGCGCAAGAGTCCACACAACATATTTTGATGGTTTCTAGGCACGATTGACCTACTGACTCTAAATCTGATGATGCCACTTTGGCATCCTTGAGCATATTTTGAGATAGGGTAGGGGGTAAATTAACAGGGGTAAAATTTGTAAAATTCTTCATAATGGGTTTAAAAGGTGTATAGTCCATGGTTCATCTGTCTAGGCTTAAAAAAGGTATAGTTTGCTATAGCTAGGACATTTCCTTTCTAACACATCTAGTCTAAAATGGTTCAAGTCATCCTGGGTAACACAATTTCGAATGCACAGATTCTTTTCAAAATTGGCTCAAATTCTTCATTCTGTTTGTATTATGTCACTATAGGTTACACACTGTTGTTGTACCATTTGTGGTATAAATAAGGGGGACATAATGGAGAAGGTCCCCAGGGTCTATGGGGTTAATCATTTTAGTCTCTATTAGATACCTTAGCAATGATTGGGACATGAGGTAAATGTTTTATTTTCTGTTTTAAGAAACATCCCCTAAGTAGTAACGAACCATTTTGACACCAATTTGAACAATCAGATCGTTGTAATATTTAATCCCCTGATGACCTTGAAACAAATTGTTGGGATCCTGTAGTGTAACACAGAAGGTTGAGGTATGCAACTATACCTTTTTTTAAACCTTAGGGGGACAGATAAACACTGTCTAATCATATTTCACATCCCCATGAAACATTTACAAATTTTACCCCTGTTAAATTACCCCCTTCCCGATCTTACAATGCTCAATGATGCCAAAGGGGCATCATCCAGATTTGGAATCAGCAGGTCAAAGTTGCCTAGAAACCATCAAAACAATTTGTGTGGACGCTTGCGCAAAGTCATATGGGTCGAGCACCGGACTACCTGGCGATTTCGACAGATATTTAATTCTATGTACGCTCCGTCAATTCCATTCGCTTCAAAATATCACCGCAATAAAGGAAGCTTAATTAAATTACTACCACTTGTAAATGCCTAATTTTATGAGTTAGAAGTTAAAAGAAAACAATATCGTATTCGATGAATTCGAAGAATTTGATGAAAGACTTTTGAAATCGTGCATACTTACGTGCATAACAAGCCGACTATGACGTATTACTTAATATCATTCTCATAAAATACCCACCACTTTTTTTTAATTCTTTGCACTTTCAGTCGAGGACAGGCCTATACAACCCAGTTCAACAATATACCGTATTGTTTCGTTTTCACGACCTTTACCCTGGAAATGTCTTAGCTACTCAACATTAATGTTACTGTATATCATTCGAGGCAGTTACCTTTTCAATATAATTATTTCACTATTAAACGAGTGTAAGCCAACCTTTTGAATATCTATTTAAACGTTTGACTTTCATTAAACAGTTAATACAGGTTGGAAATTCATTCCAATACATCCAAATCAATTAATTTGAAGAGTAGGAACGGGATTATTTCAACCAACAAGTAACTAAGCAAAAAGTCATTAACTCATGAGGGGTAAACTATCATTTATACAGTCAGTACTTGGAGCACAAAAACGTGTATTTTTTGGATTTTTGGTTTTAGCACATTATGATGGAAGTTGACATCTTCTATAGACTCCCATCAGTTAAAGGGGCAGTATGTTCAAGACAGATATTCAAAAGACTAAAATGAACTTTGACTAAAATCACTTTCACCCACTAGAAAATAATGTATGTTTATATTGTGTGCAACTTGCAGGAATAACTGATATTATCTTCATCATCTTAATTTCACTTGCCCGTCATTCCAGGGCATTGACATCGTTGTGCGACTGACATGCTCTTTGGCATATTTGAAAACCATGTAGGTATTGTGTTCTCTAGACTCGTTTCAAGATATTGATCTGACAGGTGCCAGGTGGATTAACACATACAACAGCAATTGTATGTGATGTAAGGCCTGCATGCCTTTAAAAAAGCCTGCCAGATGCACAATGAATGCTGACAATGATGTCGATGCCCTGGGCTGACAGACAGGTCAAACTAGGATGATGAAGATAATATCAGTTACTCTGTAAGTTTCACACAATGTAAGTGTGCAAATTATTTTCTAATACGTTGAGGTGATCTGTAAATTAGAAAAGGTTAATTTTGGTATATTTCTCTCTGCCATACACCCTTTAAGGGCTAGTAGCAATGTTTTAATGGTAAAATGGCAAGATCAACGAGTGAAAAGAGAAGTGTTATCTGTAATTAGCACTCACTACCACTTGTACTATTATAAGCAAACAGCTTATAATTAAAAAAAATACGTAACTGTTTTGTGCTCCAAGCACTCGAATAGAGTTACTATCACACTGTGTGTGATTTATTTATCCAATATAGACGTAGCCAATTTTTAAGTTTCACTTGAGTGTTATATAGGTCTATATGACTATAGAAAATCAAATTATAAGCCAAATAAATAATAGGTATGATCAGTGCATGTTCTCATTTCCTGCATAATTACATTTTACCATTTTCATCTGCTTTTAGTCGCGCGCTTTATTCCATTTACGGAATTAAACACATGATACAGCGAATTATATAATATAATTAGACCACAATTTCAATATAATAATATCCTATTCGTGCATTTTAAAACAATGTATGCTTTCACTTGTGGCATGCAGGGGAGAAAAGTCGTTTTTACCAAGTATCAAAATATCAAGCAATTGTTTTATTCTCGTTGTCAGTGGAGGAGATCTTTGAATTATGTTGGTACACCCACACATTCCACGAACCCATATACCTACGCACACCACGCACGCACCATGGAAGAGATGTATACATACGCACTCACCTACTACATCATTAATATAACTCTTTCAATATTTCAATATTAATCTCGATTCTCTAATAGAGACACTTGCATGTATCTATTGATTTTTAGTAGGTCACTGGGTTATGTAACGAGTACATAAAAAGAAGGCTATGTATGAATGTTCAGCCGGAAATATTGTCTTCAAGAAAAATACCCATACCCATTATCTCTGTGTAACGGAAGAGCTAAAAATCTGCAAGTAAGGTATGCGCATTAAAGACAGAGGTAATTCAGTATGTAAACTAGCACTGAACGAGCTGCATATTCCAATCTTTCCGTGGTAGCATTGTTCCGTATTTCTATACAAAGACGGTGTTATTTTCATGGTATTATTCCAATTGGAATGCACTTCTTTTTATAAGCAATATACCTTAGCGTATACAACGAAGTTTAAACATTTTAGAACGTATAAAAATAGGTATTGATGATACGCTTATGCCCATAGAAATGTATTCAGTCAGAAAAGTTATTATGTTTTGAAAGGATATTAACATTAAAATGTAAAATAAATACTAATCTTATTTCCGAGCCTTTAACGACAACTACAAAACAATTAAATAACAAAAATCAAAACATTACGTACTAAAATCATGGCGAAACATCAACAAGCAGAGATCGAGAGTTTCTTTCTTGATTGCATCTCCGGTTAGCCTCCCATTAAACAGTGTGTGTTCCTTAAAATGGTTTATTTGCTTTTTGTGAAGTTTGGGTTATAATGAGAAGTTCTGCACGTACTGGTTACTCTAAATGAAATGAAGCATTGATTAATTCAAGCCTCGCTTCATATTTATATTCTCTCCCTAGTGACTGTTTGCTTTGACATGAAACTGACTCGGTAATAACATTGTATTAATACACATGTGTTATCCCCTTGGTTGATTTCTCTGTGGAAGTTCAGTGATACGCGAAAAAGAACTTCCTCTTATCTGGTTCCCATCAAATCAAAATGGATACCGTCCGCTGTCCGTTTAATCATTCAGCATGTTTTAAGAACTCGGTCAACGTAGTAAACATGAAGATGTGGACTGCGGTTGGTTTCGTTTTAGGTATTTTACTGCTAGAATCGTGGTTAGAATTCAACAAATATACTATGAATCATGCCTCATTCTTGGTCAGATAAGGAAACAGTTAACAGTGCATTTCACAAAGTTTGTGATTATTTGCACGTGTAGCTTTTATAGACTGTCAAGACTTTGGGGCGTAGACCAAATAATCAACTGTATAACAAATTCCGTAGTCCCCATCAGGGGACTATGCAAAACCAAGTGTTTTGTATTTGCCTGTTTTTGTGATTGTGTGATATAGAAAGAACTGAATAAAATAATTGCAATAAAATATTAAAATCATATAACCCCAAAACCGTCTTTTACCGCAATTAAAACTGGCACAATTTCTTGACACTTATAACTCTTTACCCTTTACCCTCATTTTTCCAATATCAGTCCATTGGATACACATAGACTAAAGCAAACCCTGGGGTAAAGATATTCAACAATCGGCCCGGTATGGCGGAGGAATGGTATATTGGCCACGGCATTTGCAAGATTTGAAAATTGTATCATTATCACATCTACGATTCAGTGAGTCATTTGTTAATGACGCAAAACACAAAATACCTGCCCTCGTTTACAAATAACTTAACCAGTTTTACATCATAATATAGGTCGTTGACCTTAGTTTCTTCTGAAAACGCGTTAAATTGAATAAATGAAGTTAAGCAATAAGTTACCGATTTGAGTTTTAGGTAACTTGCCCAGCCATTTTCTTTCTGACCCTTTCCTTTTCGAATAATGATGAACAATACGGTTAAAGTTAATTTGAAAACACACATTACCAGAAGCTCAATATTTATTACTTTCATGAACGAGGATAGGTAGTTTGTACTTAAGCCATTTAAAAAAGACTCATCTCAATCGGGGAGGTGATACACCTTCAAATCTTTTTCAACTGTGGCCTGTGCCCGCGCGAAAGTAAACTTGTGTATGACTCCATTTCTTATGTGATCGTTATTCCTTCATGACTTGTGTGTCTATTTTGCTCCTTGGTTTGTTTAATTTTAACAAAGAAGTCCCACAAGTTACATGTGTTAACTGTCTAGATTGATGTCTACAACGGCAGAAAGAAAATTCATTAATCCACTCCCCGGGAATTCCATTCTATCCGACGACAAACCGAATGGTCAAGTGAATTTCCACAAAAGTGGCACGGTTGATAGAACATGCTGAGTATCATGTGCTGGTATACTTTTTGACAGGTTATGAATATTATTGAGCTCATGTGCAGTGGAATTAAACCACGGTTAGGGGGCAAACCACATTACTTACTCGCGCACGCATAATATTGTTTATACCACAGTTCGTAAACGATCAAAGTAAACAGACGAACCTAACTGAAAGAACTTACTAAGTACTGTATACATCAAGAACACCTGTTTACAGTGCACGATATTTTTTTTAGGATACAGGATTTCTCTAATTTGGCATTTGCTTAGTTGTACAAACACCTACCGAGAACGTTTGGAAGGTTAATTGGAGCACAAACGAAAACAAACATAATTTTGATCTTAGTTTGCTTTCGTAATCAGCTCCATAGAGAAACATGCTTAGATTTGTATAGTGCGTGACAGAAAATACTAAATCATCTTTTTTTTATTACATAAACGCCGTTTTGACCGTATTCACATAAGAGCATTCCAATATGGCAAAGAAACAAATAAATACATAACTCCTGAAATGTCCTCGTTTCTCATTACATAATGAAGGCACTTCAAAACAAATAGTCTGAGAAGATCGCCCCCAGTTTTAAAATGGGCATTTTATTACATTATCTTCTACTAAAAGGGCCACGGTCCTGCCCGATTGCTAAGACCACTCGTCCCCAGACCCCAGATTTTAACGGGCAGAATACTTATTTTGGATACCAATGGAAAGAAGAAACTCTGCTACACTGTGGTACCAATTTACGGAATCGGGAGTTTGTTACAAAAAAATAATCAGTAATGAGGTCAAGTGGTCAAAATGTTGGTATCTGAAGAGACGGTACTAATTTTTCTTCTCATTTACTTTACCTGTGAAATCTTGGGCTAAAGATGTTTGGTTTTGTGGAAGTTATGAGACAATGTGCTCCATTTTGGGGTCGACCCACATTAACTTTACACAGCACTCTTTGGGCTTACAAAATCACGTTTTGCGCCACCATCTGTCTGATTAGTGCCACTGTTACAAAAAGTGAGATCCTAATAGACTAAACTATAGCTCTCACATAAAACGGATTGAAATATAGGCCCGCCAAACTTTACAAGGTGGGGTTTTGGGAATGCCATTCTTAAAGATGAGAACTTCACATCCTTAAATTGGACCATCCCCTCCCTTTAAATACTTTTGAGACTTTAATTTTGTAATTTTTTGATTCTTTAAAAAAAAAAAAAAAAAAGTGGCCTTAAAATGAAAAAGGTGGTTACCGACCGTAGACACGCATTTCGCATAGCTCTGGGGGAGGTACTTCCACCCAAAATTGGGTAGGCCTACAGATGATGCCTCTAACGGCACGGATCAAGGAATGGTCCCTGTTTATATAGTAAGCAATATTCTTAAAAAATATGACCCCTTCATATAGTACCGTCCACATTTTGACACAAAAATGACCATTGATATAGTAGCATATTATTGACAAAAACACCCGACACAACCATATCGGTACTATAGTGGCAAAAAGACCCATTGTTCTAGCAATGATTGATAAAATACAATCGATATCGTGGCACATAGGCCTATGCCACCTTTCCATACCTAAAGATAACATAGCCATATCAAGGCAGTTAAGACATATCATGTAGAAAACTCCTGAGAATTCTTGCATATCCGCTCCCAAATATTTTCCTTCTTTCGAATACACTATTTCAAATAGATGAGTAATATTTAAGAGCTAGGTTTAATTAAGTTCCAAGTGCATTTTGCAATCTTTCTTACTACATTAATAACTTTCAAGTTCCAGAGACCAATGTGGCTCGAATTACCTCGTTGGCGTTTGCCAGTTAAAATGGAGACCTGTTAAGTTACAAAATGATTTGTGTTAATCCGTATGGCCAATTTAGCTAAAGCAACCTTTTCTGCGTTACCCATTCATTTAAAATCCCACCTTTTACCCATTCAGAACTTAATTACTAGTTTAAAAAAGCGATCCACCTTGCGTTCAGTAGATAACTTCTGGTTCTACTTACAATTTCCTTCTTTATGTTCCAAAATCAACGGACCATGAGTCTTATACCCGTTGAATATTTTGTAACTATTTGAGAATATTTACCAATGTTTAACATGCTTCACAGATTACTGCACTTCATGAGTTTATTCCGTGTCTCAAATTTCTTCAAATGAAGAGATAAATGCAATAAAATTTAGGATGCATGTGTATGACATCAATCTTAGTACCGGTAGCAGCATCACAATAAGTAATGCATTAGTGCATCACAACGTTTAATGCAGTTTCTTTAGCAAAAAAAGTGAGTTTTCCCAACGTATCATATTCCCGTTTTTGAAACTGTACACTAAAATGCTTGCGTGAAGGTCTATTGAATAATTATTTAGAGCAGCTTTTCGTGGATACGAGTATTTGCATTTTTTCTCGAAATTTAGCACCAGGGATTATGAGATTATACTGCAGAGATTTCTGAGTTAAAGCGAGACATTTATTTTAGATGACGTTTAGCTTATCCGAGGCATTTTGGCGAGGAAGCTTTGATCTATCACGCAATAAAAGGTAGTGTCAGTTAAGATTGGGCTATCTAGTCGTTACTCTATATATCATAGTTAGAATTGCACTCTCGCAGTGAAAAACTGTCCCCAATTCGTAATGATAATGACAGTTTATCTTGGAAAAAATGATAGCAATTGTGTCACATAACTAAAACATGTAAAAGGTTGTATGATTGTTACCGGCTAGTGGGTGACAATAAACATAGCGTGCTTCAAAGGGGAAAATACCTTATGGATGTATGGCACTTAATATAATATAGAAACAATATTGGGTTAGACAAATTAGTAGTCTCCAAATCGTTTTCTGTATTATAAACCCATTGGTTTGGCGTCTACTGCTTACGTCTGCGATATATGCCTCTCATATCTTACTTGCACTTACATATTATTAAGGCATGCTCTTAATATTGGTTTAAACATATGGTATGCAAATCCCGCTAGACACGAAGCACACATGTGGTTACATTACAGCAAATATTGATCTATAATAAACACAATATATGGTGCAAAAATACCGGTACCGACCGAAAAAAATAATTGAGCATGCTGTTAGAGAAGGGTATGCAAGATAAAATTATTGTTAACGATGTTAGTATATAGCTTTCTATTCCTACAAACGGATAGTTTTAAGTTAGTAATGTTAGTATGTTAGTGTCTACGCCTACAATCTCTTTGCCATCTGAGAAACTAATTAAAATGTCTTACTTCGGTATCTGTGTCGGACATTTTTGTATCGTCTTCTATTATAGACCCAGCTTCGATTTTGGCATTTTCGGTATTGGCCTGAGCGAGGGTCTCTGACCATAACCGATCACGCTGCTACAATATTAAGATAAAATGAAATAATAAGGTGGATAAAACGAGCAACTTAGACTCAATCGTGTAAACGTATAGAGTGGTATTTATGAGCAATGTTTTATCTCAGTATTTTGTTCCTAAAATATGTATACATGCATGCGCCAAATTCGTTTTTAGGTATAACCTAATATATTTAGGTACGAATTTTGAAGAATTTATATTCACAATTTAAATAAGAAGAATATACAAATAATGCCAAGAATATATTACCTCGGTTTCAGCGTCTGAAAGATCGGTCTCAGCCATGTTTCAGCTTTGTTCTTATTTCCAAATATTAGATTCCGTATAAGGATAACTCTTTCAAATATAGATCACTCCAATCAAAAAAAGTTCATTTGCCTTCGAAACCCCAAGCAGCTATCATAAATAGCGTCAATGAAGACAAAGTGACCAAGACTAATACATGTTTGGCTATTATATACCAATTTCATCTTAATGATGCTTCATTTCAATAAGAAATTTATGTTAATCTCAATTTTCACTATTCACCCATATTGTTTCATATGAATATATTGATCACATTCGTAACCGCTAATGTGAGTCGGACGTGAATATTTAAGTGTGTATAAAGTGGATGGCATATACCAATCACAATAGACACTTTTTAAATGGATCCTTGAAAGAAGCAAACCAATCATGGGTTGGCGCATGTAAAGTGTGAGATTGACGGACTGCAAAATTAACCTGGCACTTTGGAAGATGCAGTTGGAGACCAGCTAAATTACTTTTTGCCGAACTCACATGCCACTGTTTCACACCTAGGCTAAATTCAATCTATAATGGTCTTATTGATATGCATTGTTTTCATCTTACCAATGCGTATACATATTCAATCACAGTTCAGATTTTAAGGCAAGTGCCAAAGGTCGTTGGATCTCGACCATTATTTTAAATAGGTAACAAAAGGGTTACAATAGTAATCATTGATACGTATTCAAATGTAGAACAGAACTGGACTGTGTGTAACCCCTCCGTTACTCTTTTAAAACCTCAATAAATGAGAGCTAGTCCAGACAGCAGTGAAATCTCGTATAATACATGTGATTTTGGCAAATCTTTGTTACAATAGATATTCTTAAACACTTGAGATTACGTAGCCGTGTAATATGAGACGATATAGCACGGTGCAGTGCGTACGCGTCAACACGATACACAGACGCACTGCTCGGGCCAATCGAAGGCGCATAGTAACAAAGTACTGGTCGATTTAAAAAGCTGGGAGTAATTTTTATTGAACAAAATCGACCATAATATTGGTAATATGTAACTAATAGCGTTTTTTTTAATGACGATGTTAAAGAATGAGAAAAAAGGTATTTTTTAGCCTCTTTAGCGTGTATTTAGCGTGTTATATCACACGGACGACAGCACTATTTTAACGTATGCATTCGCCCCTGTGTTATAACAAGATAGATACACGGCAGCGGTTAAAATACCTCTTTTCTCTAATTCTAGTAGAATCCCCTAGTAGAATACTTGTTTTATATTTTATTGAAAATTTCACAGTAATAATTAATGTTTCAGGAGAAATAGTTTCTTTATATTTCGGAAGAGGCTGCAGTGATGATGTGATTAATGTTAAAATATCGTGCTTGGTTTGACCTGGAATTCAGCGTGATTTTTTTTGTTTGTTTCCAGCAGGTAGTCTAAAAGCTTAAATGCGAAATGTCCTTTATTTTATGTTTTTTTAAAGGAAGTCGCCCGAAATGACTCAAATCGGCCAAATGGCAGGTCAAAACAGTTGCAAATCTGACTGTCAAATTATTAGTTTATATAACCAAAATATCGATTTCGGATCACTTACATATTTTTAAAAAAATGAATTTATCTATCTGCGAGGCATTTTTGTGTAAAAAATGTAAATTTTCTACTGACTTAGATGAAAGCTAAGTATGTGTGTTATATCAATCTCTTATTCGACCTATACGCATCTACGGTTTGGAGGTATTGGAAAAGGTGCATGCAGAACAAGTGTTTACGCCTTTATAAGAAAGATATTTAAATAGAATCTTGTTAAGAGAGGAGAGAGAGAGGACTCAGATAATTGGTACCTTTAAGTTCTTGAAGGGTCATTACAAGACTTCAGTAGATAAATATTTCTCCCTCCTCCACCGAGACATTAGAGGTCATTCAATGAAACTGTTTCAAAGGCGATCTAGATCACAACTAACAAACCATTTCTACTCTAACAGAGTAGTTAGAAATGGAACGAATTACCAGAATCTAATAACTGTGGCATCTTTTAAAAAGAAGTCGAGAGACCTGCCGACTGGACAGAAGCTCTAATCTACTAAGTAACCAAGTAACCAAGAACGAAAATTGTTCTAAAACATACTTGCAATGTCAATGTTGTTTCATCAGTTTATTAAATTCCACAGAAGTTAAGGATGACTGGTTGGTACTCAACTATTCTACCTGACTGACCTATATATGGCACTAACATTACTTTTGAAATGTATTTGGTCACACTGTGTTGCCCATGTAGAACTGACCTATTAAGCTCTATTAGGACTGGTCATTACGTTAGCCTATTTGTGATGCTCCCGTAACGATGGTCTGGTTTCGTGAGAGTATGAGTTCCTTGCAAAAGTTGTCGCTAAAGGTTTGTTCATACTTCACTGCATTGTGCTTTACGTTGCTGATATATATCGATCAATTTCTGCCGCAACCCACTGCAAATCAAGTTCAAATGAACTTAACAGTGTAGACAATGCAAGTCGGCCAACGCAACTCATCACAACGCAGATGCAGTGAAGCATGAACGAACCCTATTTTGGGCGGAGACTCTAGTTCTGGAAACGCAACTCACCGCAACGCAGGACATGGTAACTCACTGCAACCAAATATATCATTCACCGTAACGCAAATGTATGACTCGCCGTAACTCAAATGCATTATAGAGTAGAAAAATGAACGAACTTTAAAGGTCATAGCACCCCAGATTTTTACCGAATTGGTAATATTTTTAGTGTCTGAAGAAAGCTACTATTTTTCTCATTTATCATGTGAATCTTAGGGCTAAAAGATGTTTGGTTTGAATGTTATGAGCGAAAATGTGCCCATTTTGGTTGACCAATATGAATTTTACGCTGTACTCTATGGGACTTACAAAATTTTAGTTTCCGTTAGTGAACTAAAGTGCTACATTTGACATTTTTTCTTGAAAAATAAATGTTTGCCCAAAATTCTACAAGAAAAGTAGCATTTAGCATTCTATAATTTATTAGTTCTTTTTTATTTTTAGTCTCAAAACATAAATTTTAGTGTTTTTTTTTTTTGCATAAAGTAATGTGTTTTTTAAGCAAGCATTTTTAGGCATTTATGGGTTTTGAGTTATAACTCAAAAACCCAAAGTAGTTGCTTTTCAAAAATTATTTCTGTTCTGAGTTGCATTAATCAATCTACCTCAAATGAGCTATAATTTAAAAGTATTGAACAGATACTTATCAATTAAATCCAGAATTAAGAACCAGATTAAATCCCAGAAAGGGATACAAAATTATTTTTACAACACTAAACGAACTTCTTCACATCATCCGAAGTTTGTTAATCGGGAGTAGCTATTTAGAAGATTTGGATTGACATTCGGGTTAACCTTTGCCAGTATTCAACTCCTGGAGGTGTGTTATTCCATTTCAATGGTGTGAAAGTATAAAATGCGATATAATGGGATCATATGGTTAGCACTCGGTGTTGTTAAATAGACCAGCCGACGGTGCGAAGGATAGCCGTTCTATTTGATATGTGAATGAAAACACTACGTACTGCTCCAAATATCACTGAGCACGCGTACCAGAGGGAAACATTGAAACATAAAATGATCTAGTCAAATTGACTAGATACCAAGTAAAATATTACTTTACTAGGAAAATCTAGTCGAAAATTTTAACTAGATTTTCTAGTCAGAAATATCTTTGTCAAATATCAATAAAAATTGGATTGCTGATACAACAATTAAATAATTTAATGTATTTCACCGGAATAAAGTCATAATGTAATTTCATTTTTGTTAACATACACATGAATTTCTTCAATTTGACGAGAATCTTGTCACATTCAACTAATTTCTAGTTAAATTTGACTAGAATCTAGTAATGTCAAATTTTACACGGTAATACGACTAGGTGTTTTTTAGAGTGGCAGCTTCCTTTTTGAATTTTTAGAGCAGGTTTCTTACATTAAGGTACATTATACTAGGTAGCTTTATACTGACATTTGTAAAGACCTCTTATAATAAGTCTGTAGAACATTTGTTTTGAAATGCAGTCTTAATGCGGTTCACAAAACATTTCGGATGGAAAGAGCATTTCCATCAGAACATTACCTGAAATTTCTGTTTGAGACTTTTTGTTTCAGTTTTAATAATTAAACAGATGAAAGGAAGAGAACTTTTTGGTAACGTGTTACGGTATTTAAAGAACACTTCATTTATCACTACATATTTTGTAGTTAGAGCAGGACTGCAAGCCCATGGAGTATTTCAAACAAGTAACCCAGTGTAAACATCACTTTATAACAGTTTGTAAACACCGTTTAATTCGATTGAAACGAAACATTCATTGTATAGACAACAGAGGAAAGGTCATGGATGCTTGGTCGGAATTGACATAGTATACCCACAATTGATATACCTTCCAAACTTTGTGCCCAAAAGTTTTAAGAAACAAGAATATCTTGTGATTTTGCTTTGCTTAACAGAAAATTATTGTTTCTGGTTATTTTTACATAACTGTTTTGTTCGTTATTTCTGATTGAGGAATTTTCAAGTTGGCGTTTCAGTATGTTCAGGAAGTTTATAGTATACCAAAAGGATCACTTCCTACCTTTCATTTAATTACAAACAATTGAAGCAAAATACATAAGACAAAATAGCATACCAGATGTTGTGTAACCCGTATCAGATATACTTTTCAAAACAAATAATATTACTGACACTGTATAGAGGTATGTTCAAATTCTAATATCAAGCTATGCAATGTAACTTCCAAAACGTTACCATACGTGATCTTTAACATTGACATTTCAAAAAGGTTCTGTCATTAGTTTTAGTTTATGGATTAATCGAATCAAAGAATTTCCCGTTTCACGTACACGTATCGGTATCGCGTATGGTTACCTTAACCTCCATATTGTAATGATGGAGTACAGCGTACCGGCCAGTCCTTTGTTAAATGCGGTTTCTTTATCAGTCAATGACACGATGAATATTTAACAAGATTTTCACTTTAATTGTAGTCCAATTTCTATGACTGATTGTGTAGTTACTATTAAAAACAACCACCGCAAATCTCATCCTCATATAGATGGTAAAGTACAGAACTTTTTAATTTAATAACATGAATAAATGCAGCAAGTAATGGGCCATTCTTTGGGAAGTCACACGCGTGATTTCATTTGCCTCCCTTGGCAAAACAACCAATTTAGCGAAAGTGGAAACACTATTTTGGTTAAGTTTGGATAAATTTCGATTAAATAAAACTAAAACAACAATAACAGACATTTTGGGATTTTGAAAATTTTCTATACAAAACTAACATAAATTAATTGGGCTTGACGCTTTTTTGTCGAAAGAAATCTATAACAAAATGTATTTTATTTGGTTACCCACCCTATCCTACACAGCCATTAAGTGCACTGGTATACTACACACAAACCATGCAAACGTTAAGTACATTGATGTACTACACACAAGCGTTAAGTGCATTGGTGTGCTATACATTAACGTTAAGAACATTGGTGTACCACACACAAACGTTAAGTCCGCTGGTGTATAACGCACACATTCAGATGAAAATCAAATTTAATCAACTTTGGAACTTGGTATTTGGTTGACTCTTTTTAATTCAATACAAAAATGGTTGAAGTGTTTCTCGAAAAATAATTTTGTCTCTTAAAGCTTTAAGGGGCACTTCGTGATCCATAGCCTTGTCCGCCGACGTACCCCACAAAAGGTGAGATTTTTATATCAGGCTGAACCATTATTGTTTGTACCTAATTTTACGCACAGATTAAAGCTATATTTGGTAGAAATTCGTAGTTTGCGTTTATGTTTGTAAATTTAAAAATCAGTTTATTTTTTTTATCTTTTTTCAAAAAAAAATTAGCTCATAACATCAAAACGCTCTACCAGAATGAACTCAAAATTTGGAAATAAGGTTTTATCAAGGATATCTAAAGAACCAAAATAAAAATCAAAATGCTAGAATCATGAAATACATCTTACATTTCGTTCAATTCCCGGCCACTAACGGGAATGAAAAATACTTAACCAATATCATGTTGAAAACGATCTTCTCTTATTAACTTATTCGTTAACCTTTCAGTAACATAAGTAAGGATCAAACAGCGTAGCTTTGAATGAAATCACTCGATCAGAGGCGAATTTTGAGGGTTGAGAACCACAAACTCGCATTTACAAAAGTTAATGTGTGAGATATTGCGACGAGCATGATTGCAATCAAATCAAGGGAGCCATTTGAAATATTTTTTTTAAAACTTTTTTTCTTAAAAGCAGGCGCACACGAATCGTGCAGCGGATAAGGGACTCCCCAATGACCGTACGGAAATTATTTATTGCGCACAACATGATATTACGCATGCGCTAAGAAAAAATAGTTCACTTCCACCAACTACCACACAAGATGTTTGGTTGAGTCTTCCTATAGCGTGAAACCAATACCCGTATCAAGCGTACAACACTTTAATTATAACGTTGTGTCACGTGAGCATCTGGTACCTGCAGCTTCTGTTCATCATAACTGAATGGCTATGACCACAATATTCATAAGGTGTAAAACGTAATGTTAATTTTATTCATTGCACTAACTAAATACTGACACTTGGCAGTATTGCAATATGGGAACTGACCCGAAAGCTAGCTACAAAATATGGTCATCACTAATATTAAATAGATCTGTAAGTAGAAGTCTAACCATATCGCCGCATAGTTGAAATTTACCAAGCCATTTGTAAAAATTGATTAAGAGGGACCTACAATCTTGTTCAAAATTGTTGGAACACTTTGTGCTGATTTGGTTCCCGCCCCCTCATTTCAATGTTGCATGAGCACGACACACTTGAGCAATCTCGCACCATATTATTTTCAACACTGATTGGGAGGGGTAGGGAAGGGGGAAGAAAGTTCTAGTTACAATGCGTTTCAAGCCTATTATCTCTTTCAATATTAACAAGTGTTCCAAGGACTTATGAACAAGATTGTAGTTTTAAATGTGTGAAATGATTTTTTTTTAGACTGGGTTGAATTGAAAACAATTTCCTTAAAACACCTACATAATGTAATGAATGGCATGTGTCACTTTTGATTCGATCTCATTTTACCGGAAGAAGATAATCAATGCATGTAAGGGGGGGGGGGCATACCGACTGGGATAGTGGCAGTTGCTCCCGCTAGCTCGAAATATAAGGACGAAATGGAATAACATTTTACATTTTTGTCCCGATTTTTGAGGGATTGCAATCAATTTCAGGAGTAGAGAGAGATTTCAGAATACAACATTGGTTCGGAATCATTAGAACACCTGTAATTAATTTTCTTCTTCAAAAGTGGAAATCGATTACTCTTAAAATGGAAAATTCATTTATATAATTCGAGTTACATATTGTCTTTTTGCTATACAATTGTTAGCTAGCAGTATCCAAAACTTACCATTGGAGTAACAAAAAACATAAGAAGGATTAGTAATAGCATAATGTCGGGGAAAAAGACCAGCATGTTTGGTCATTGGTTTAATCATCAGATTACAGCGGAGATTTACTGCCCGCACTAAATTAAATGACTAATAACTAAGAGAGAGAAAGACTAAGATAAATTACGCAACAGTAATCAATCTAATAACATTACGGAAGCACGTGAAAATTACTTATGAATGTCCTCAATCAACTTCTAATCACATTTCTCATCTGAAGCCACTCTCAGTGATTTTCTTGACCTGAACAATAACATTCATGCAAATGCTAACAGTGAATATGAGTTATACAGCCAAAATGTACCATTAATCACGACGATGATATGATGATGATGAGTGCCCATGTCCCTACAAATTCAGAAACAATGCATGCGTACCTCGTCAACGCCGTCATAAGAGGTTACATTATCACGGTTATTTGGTATGTTCTATGAAAGACATGGTAGGCCTACATGTATTGAAATTAAATAATTTTGATATAATTTATCATTTTGTGAAGCAGAAAGGTATGAAAAAGGGCAAAGATTCTTGAGTAATGGCCGGTCATTAGTTTAGGTGCCATTGGGGCCAAGTACAGATGAAAAAAACACTTGATTAGTGATGGCTAATGCCCGGAGACTAATGTCGAAAAGGAAACCCTGACTGTAAGACTCACACCATTACTGAATTTCTAGATTACAGCTATCCTACCAAAATAAATGATTTTATAAAGACCAAATAGAAGGAAATTATGATGAAAAAAGTTGTAATTACAGAGATAATCAACATCGCGTGGACAGTCATTCGAGCAAAAATCCTTGCCTGCAAGGTACCAATAAGATAAAAAATAAAAAGGGAAACTTTGATGAGCAATGGCTAATATCAAAAAGGAAATCCAGAGTTTGAAATCGGAGACAACTAGTTTGACCATTACAATTTATCATAAAATCACAGCTAGCCGTTACTGACTGCGCGCTGCGTACAAATAAATGACTTCCAAAGACAAATATCGGACTGAGTTAATTACGCCCCACAATGGAATTTAGGTAATCACTCCGAACCATAAACACCGCGTGACAATCACTGATGGATCCTATGCACGCCCATTGAAGCAAACCCACGTTAATTAATTTTCATTGGTCAGCTGGGTATCATATAATGAAGTAATAACCCTACATGGACAGTGGTAGTTTGGCATGGCATACCAGGAATATTGCATGCATCTGTAATAGCGTCATGTAAATTGCATCAACAAAATCAAGTAGTGTGGTAAAGAACATTTACTGACTAACAGTGATTAAGGTCATATTAGTCCATTCACCCATCAGTACAGTTTAGCACTTAGCTTTAATGCATTAGGGACTTAATTCTCTTCTACCACATGAGGTTTACTGAATTAATCGATCACCTGCTAAAATAATGAGCTATCACGTCTGATATTAAAGTCACCATCAGTCATTTATATATTCGATTAGGCTTCAAGGTGCCCCACCCTATACATTTTCCTGATTTCATAGAAAAATGCCATCGACAACTTACCTTAATTCTAATTTCATTGGAATCCGACAGACCATTTTAATGTGAGCATCTGTGAGCGATAATTAGGTATACACTATGGGCAGGATATTACTGTGCGAATAAGTTCCGGTACCGTAACAACACATTTTTAGCTTTTGCATATAATGAGAAAGAAGTCGACCAACATCAGATTAGAACAATACAAGGTTTTAATTATGAGATTTCAGGTTTGGTTGGGTGAGTAATGAGGATCGGGTAGTGCCACTTAAAAATGAGAAGATCGCATCTTCACAAAGTATTACTACTTTAGGCATTCTGGTGACTAGATATCAAAACAAGTTGAGGTGATCATACGAGGGGTGACAAAGGGGTTTGAATATGGACAGTCGGTAACGGTATTTTAGCGGTAAACCCAACGAAAAAGGTACGCACAATCGTGACGGTATGTTACGGTAAACCCAGGGAAAGGTATTGATGGCAGTTGTTAACGGTAAACCCAGCGGTAAGTTAACCTAACGTTATACACTCCAATCCTAATAGTAACTGAAATACAATATAAGCATAAAACCACGCAACGGGCCGTAACACTAAACCTTAGAACTAAAGTTGCGCTCAATACCCTAACACTAATTCCAAAACCTATAGCGAATCCAACGTGCAATTACCGACTGTGCATAAACATAAAAATATTTAAAAAAATAGTTCAAAAAATGTTATTTTCAGCGTAGTCACTTACAAAGGACTTATTCCAACCATTTCCAATGCAACCAAAATTGGGACGTAATTTGTTTGCATTATACAAAAAATCACTGATACACTCAAAAGATATTTTCTGTATCTACACAATAAAACTAAGTGTAACTGGGTTGCATTTAATTTTATGGAATAATCTCAATGAGTGATCCTTTTTTTTTTAAGTGATCATAATCATGTATTTTTAAATGAGATAGCTTAAAATGTTTGATTCAGTATAACTCATAATTTGTCTACATGTATTCAAAATCACATACCTTAACTATCCGAGATTTAATGAATCGCGACAAAAACAAACAGACATAAACAATCACAAATAAATGCATGTTCATGGCGAAAACCATTTAAAAAAATAATATAAAACTTGTGTTTAAAATTATGGTATTTTTAGTTTAAAGGTGCATTTCGTGATTACAGCACTTTTTTATTAATGTTCTCTAGATATACTTGAGAAAAGCTTATTCACAACTTTTTAGTTGATCGCGACCTTGCGGTTTTGTGTTATGAGCAAATGTTTGTTTCCCACAGTCCCATAGGCCTCTGTGAGTAACAAACCACCTTGCCAGCTTCCAAATGATGGTTTGTTCTATGCATTAGTGCTGCACTAGAAATTGGCATGTGATGAAAATATGAACTCTCTCACTGAGTATTCATTGGAGAAAAGTAAGTTCACTGATGCCTGCCTATTCATTTAAAAAGAATGGATTTTGAACATTACATTAGAACTAATTTGCATTAGACAGAAAATAAATATTTGCGAATTTCTTACAGATGCGAGCGAATTTGCACGTAAGGTTAGGTACACATGGATTACTAATGTTAACGGTTCAGATGATATAAAAATCTCAACTTTTTGAGGTAAGTCGGGGGGACGAGGCTATGGATCACGAAATACCTCTTTAAATGGGACTTTGTTATTACAACAGTGTCCAATCCAACAATGAAACTAATGTACAACTGCACTAAGTTTTCGGAATTGGTTGTACATTGTACATTAGTTTTAATCCTAATGCACTCCAGCAGCTGTCTTGTTGTATTGATGCTAAAAGAAGTGGCTGCACATGCTACAACTCAATGATGACTCAAAGTTTCTTGTTACTGCATATCTTCATCATATACGTTATATGTCACCTGTGCCTTTAATGCTGGGGCTGTGAGGTCTCCCATCCAAGGGGGTGAAGCCCATTCAAAACCAGTCGTCCGTGCTGGGCGCTGACATTTTGAATATTGCACGGAATAATTATTAGTTTGGGTGCTTGTATACACACATAATGTCAATTCGATACAAACAATACGGCAAAATATCATTTGTTGGATGTTGGGTGCTATTGGGTGGTTAAATTTTGTCCTACCCATGGCCACACAACGAATGAAATGACACGTCAGTCGTCTTGATTTAAATAAACCGCCTCAATGAATACATCTTTTCACCTAAGCGCGCATTGCATTATGAGAAAAAAGAGTATCTGAGCACAATGATCCAGGTGCACTATTATTACACCTGGCCACCTCTAACACATACATCAATTTGTATCACTACCGATTAGTGTATATGCAAAGCGGCACCCACAGTATGCGGAAGAAGCGGAGGCAGCCATTGCTTTCTATTGTTGGTACTCTATGTTTTCTTTGTAGTCGGCAAAACATGCGAGACGATGAATTTCTAAAGATTACGTAACGTTTTGCCTCTCCATCTATATAGAACCTCTTTGCTCCCATCCCTCTCATAATGTGCTCAACTTGAAAGATTCCCAGATGTTCATGTCAGCACGTTTTAAGCCTCTTTGTTTCAATACATTCTTTGCTCGTATTCGCAGATTTTTAGACTTTGACACATGTCATCGTGTCATTCGAACCCTATAGTTTTCTCGAGAATTGGCTATGGCAACAGGCTGCTTATGGAAGTGGGTTGCGAAGCTGGTATGTCAACCAGTGAAACCTAATCACACCACCCCGTACTTACACTAATTACACTGGTCTCCCTTTTGAAGATAGGATTACCTTTAGGGTAGTGGTCATGGTCTTCAAATGTCTCCATCAGATTGTACCAGTTATTTGTGTGCCTCTATTTGCCTCTACTACTGTCCTGTCAGAGCAGGACTGCGTTCATCATCTCATAGCACCCCTCTGGCAGAGCATAATACTGCGAAGACTTTAAAGTCAGCTGAATGCAACTACAGATTCTTCCTCTATGTTCCCCGAGCATTTGGAATAAGTTACCACCGGTTGGCCTAAGGGAATTAGGGACATTGTCGAAATTTAAAGGGCTTTGAAATAACCTGTAATCGCATCGGTTGTAGGTTTACTATTTTAATATTCATTTCTTTGCAATATATTAGCGCTAGCGCGATATATTCGTAAATGCTCGGTATGTGAAACTGGAGTTTAACGCTTTTTCGATAGACCATTTAATGTGTAGGTCAATGCAATAGCGCCCCCTTAGAGAAAGGCTACCCATATAAGGTAAATGTAATACTAATATTACCACTTTAAATGGGACTTTGTTATTACAACAGTGTCCAATCCAACAATGAAACTAATGTACAACTGCACTAAGTTTTCGGAATTGGTTGTACATTGTACATTAGTTTTAATCCTAATGCACTCCAGCAGCTGTCTTGTTGTATTGATGCTAAAAGAAGTGGCTGCACATGCTACAACTCAATGATGACTCAAAGTTTCTTGTTACTGCATATCTTCATCATATACGTTATATGTCACCTGTGCCTTTAATGCTGGGGCTGTGAGGTCTCCCATCCAAGGGGGTGAAGCCCATTCAAAACCAGTCGTCCGTGCTGGGCGCTGACATTTTGAATATTGCACGGAATAATTTAGTTTGGGTGCTTGTATACACACATAATGTCAATTCGATACAAACAATACGGCAAAATATCATTTGTTGGATGTTGGGTGCTATTGGGTGGTTAAATTTTGTCCTACCCATGGCCACACAACGAATGAAATGACACGTCAGTCGTCTTGATTTAAATAAACCGCCTCAATGAATACATCTTTTCACCTAAGCGCGCATTGCATTATGAGAAAAAAGAGTATCTGAGCACAATGATCCAGGTGCACTATTATTACACCTGGCCACCTCTAACACATACATCAATTTGTATCACTACCGATTAGTGTATATGCAAAGCGGCACCCACAGTATGCGGAAGAAGCGGAGGCAGCCATTGCTTTCTATTGTTGGTACTCTATGTTTTCTTTGTAGTCGGCAAAACATGCGAGACGATGAATTTCTAAAGATTACGTAACGTTTTGCCTCTCCATCTATATAGAACCTCTTTGCTCCCATCCCTCTCATAATGTGCTCAACTTGAAAGATTCCCAGATGTTCATGTCAGCACGTTTTAAGCCTCTTTGTTTCAATACATTCTTTGCTCGTATTCGCAGATTTTTAGACTTTGACACATGTCATCGTGTCATTCGAACCCTATAGTTTTCTCGAGAATTGGCTATGGCAACAGGCTGCTTATGGAAGTGGGTTGCGAAGCTGGTATGTCAACCAGTGAAACCTAATCACACCACCCCGTACTTACACTAATTACACTGGTCTCCCTTTTGAAGATAGGATTACCTTTAGGGTAGTGGTCATGGTCTTCAAATGTCTCCATCAGATTGTACCAGTTATTTGTGTGCCTCTATTTGCCTCTACTACTGTCCTGTCAGAGCAGGACTGCGTTCATCATCTCATAGCACCCCTCTGGCAGAGCATAATACTGCGAAGACTTTAAAGTCAGCTGAATGCAACTACAGATTCTTCCTCTATGTTCCCCGAGCATTTGGAATAAGTTACCACCGGTTGGCCTAAGGGAATTAGGGACATTGTCGAAATTTAAAGGGCTTTGAAATAACCTGTAATCGCATCGGTTGTAGGTTTACTATTTTAATATTCATTTCTTTGCAATATATTAGCGCTAGCGCGATATATTCGTAAATGCTCGGTATGTGAAACTGGAGTTTAACGCTTTTTCGATAGACCATTTAATGTGTAGGTCAATGCAATAGCGCCCCCTTAGAGAAAGGCTACCCATATAAGGTAAATGTAATACTAATATTACCACTTTAAATTTGGAGGTAAATGTGTAGCCATCGTATAATAATGTACTGATACATAGTTACAACAAACTATACCATAAGGCATTAAAACACGATACATTTATTTCTAAATATCTAATATATAAACCATTTAAGCAAACGGAATACTACGATTAAAATTTGCTTTAGGATATTAGACGATTAGCAAAATTGGCTCCATATTTTTTTTATGATTAGCCATTAGATTGATTACGGTATCAAACAAACAAAATCTAATTTCCGATGTAGGGAATCCAACATGTCTGACAACGAATTAACTAATCAGGTTGCAGAATTGTACCACATTCCAGTACAGGAAAAAGTGGCACAGATGTTCGCCTGAACAGGTGACGCGTTGTTACCGGAGTATTTTAGCCAGCAGACAGGTGGTGTTTGTCTGCCCCTCGTTGCTGACTATGTATTCCATAGGGTGTACCGTTTACATAAATTATATCGCTGATGAGGCCTAGGAGTCTCGATGGCAAATAAGTAAGCATTCTGCAGGTAATGTACGAACAAATTGAAGCAATATTTAGAAACGAGGTATGCAGGCAATGTTAAGAATAACTTGTTTACCTTGAAGGATGTTATGGATACACAGACCGCGAACGATATCGTCGTCAATTAGAACAAAACTCAAACACATTGTCGTCAAATTAAAACAAAGAGGCAAAAAAAAAACACGTACAAAATAATCATTGAGCTTTAATTGCTGATTCGCGACATTTTTATCACAGACTAATTTCTTGAGTCTAGCGGTTTTCTATTGGGGACTTTCAGCGTTAAGAAACTTGCTGAGAAAACATGCTGTTTTCAAACTTGTTGAGCAATATAATCCCTACAAACATTTCATTCGTCAGAATGTTTGCGAATGATAAACGCACACCAGCGTTTAATAATATATCACAGCAGTCACTATTTGAGGGAAATACAGGGAATGGAGTTCAGATTTGTTCAAAAATCTGTTTCAGCGTCAAAATGAGACATATTAGGCATTTCAATAAATAGCAAAAATATCTTCTAATTATAATTTTTCTCTGAAAAAAACAGTGGTCTTGAATAGTTTTGATATTACGTTTATTCAATAACTGTTATTTGTTTCAGTGTGTATTGATGAGTAAAAGTCCCAACGACAATGAGATGGGATTACTTCCCGATTTCTTTTAACTTCGGGCATGGTCAAAAGGTGTTCCACTTGGCCCAATATGAACAAATATACCCTTTAAAAAATTCCAGTGGGGGTCTTCGTATCCCACCACCACCCCTTTGTCCTATATAGGCTAAAATAAGCCAATTTTACCATATTTTCACTTTTTTATCACAATGGAAAAATATGACATTTGATGACATGGCCCCATTCCATGTATAATAATTTTACAAACCTAAAATTATCATTTAAAATTGATATTTACGCATTTAAGACAAAAAAAAGTGCGTTTGTGACCCCCTTCTTAGCCAAAACTGGCCCATTTTGAACATAAAATTCATAGTAGATAGACATGTTGTTTTTAATAACCTACTTTTAATCTAACAAAGTTAAAGTAGGACAATAGAAAAGTTATTTAAGACTGAAAATTCCCAATATGTAAGGAATGAAACACAACCCTTCCCCCAGTAACACCCATCCCACCCTACCCCAAACTGTGAAGTACCTGTATCTGGAGCTGATTGTCAAGTTTCAAGACCATGATATTTTCCCAATTTGGATTATATTTGCTTAACCACTTTTTTTTTGGGGGGGGGGCATGATCTGTTGTCATAGGGGTGATCTCTGGTGGAAATTGCCCACCTTCCCCATAAACCCACCCTACCCCCAACAGATACATTACTGTGCAATTACATGTCAGCAACACATTCGGATATCTATTTATCATTGCTTAAAAATGAAGCAAATGTGTCCTTTGTAAGAAAATAATTCTGTAAATCAATATTGGCTACTTGTACAAAGCATGTAGTTCTACCTCTATGCCACTAAATATACTTAGAGCAGTCTCTGCTCGGGTGTGTGTGTGTGTGTGTTTGATTGTTTTTCGTTTGTTTTCTGTAAATACTCCTTTAGGTGGGATATATTAATTGTTCATCTGATGACAAAACAAAAGCCCTTGCAATTAAATATTTTAGGCATTGAAAATTAGGTAAGCAAACTTTTATTTTATGGATTGTAAAAACAAAGACAAGTTACCTATACAGCAAAATTTATAGTCCTAATCATGTAAAATTGTGTCCGATGGGTAATATTTAATTGAATTTCCTATCTTAAAATTCCTTGTAATTAACAAGAACAAGGTGACGCAATAAAGAACCAGGTGGAGGATGGTATGCAGGGAAAAGAAATAAATGGCAAGTGGTATCCAAGTATGTCTACTGAGGAGCATTATGTTTGCATTGGAGAGCCAGGTGGAACATACTTGACCCATGTTACTCCTTCAGGTCATGGTGTAAATGTAGCCAAAGCTGTCTACAAATTCATCAAACATCAGCAATTGGATCCCACAGTTGTTGGTGCCGATGGAACAAATGTGAATGTTGGCTACAAAGCGGATGCAATATCGCTACCTAGAAATATTTCTTGGAAAACCTCTCCAGTGGCAAATTTGTCTTTTGCATGGCAGTAAGTTGCTAGTCAGGGCCTTAATTACTCATTATGATGGACCTACAACTGGACCAACGTCATACAGTGGAAAGATTGGCAGCCAACTCAAAGAGCATCTCTCTTCCAAGAGACCTTGTAGATTTTAAGCCAATCCAAAGACCTGACCTCCCCATCCTCCCTAAAGAAGTTGTACAGGATCTAAGTTGGGATCAAAAAATCTTGTATGAATTCCTTACGGTAGTGATCCTAGAAACTGGCCAGATAATTTGGGGTATGAGCCTTGAGTTCTAATCACTCACGTTGGTCGACAAAAGCTGCAAGAATCCTGAGTTTGTATGCCAGAACACAGGAACCATCACCGGAACTTTGACAATTGGAAACAATTGTCAAATTTTATGCACCTATGTGGTTTGTTATCAAATGTAACACATGTATCAATGATGCACCTAAGAACTTATTTAAGATATTGAGGCTTCTCAAACATAATGCTCCTCAGTAGCCATACTAGGATACCACTTGCCATTATTTCTTTTCTGGTGAGAGTGTTGTCTTTCTTGCCATCCAAATATAAACCTGTGATGCTATCTTTCCATGCCACTGTTTCCTTCCTGCAAACCATCCTCCACCTGGTTCTTTCTCGTGCAACTTGTCATTGTCAATTACAAGTGATTTATATTATAATATTTTAAGAAATGCAATTAAATATTACCCATCGGACAGAAATTTATATGATTAGCACTATATACTGTATTTTTTGAGAATGTGATGCAATTGCCCAGGTACTTGTCTTTGTTTTTGGCCATAAAATACTAATACATAGTGACCACAAATTAATAATAATACGGCATTAAAACCACAATACTTATTTTCTAAATCTATAATCTTTAAACCATTCAAGCAAAATGGGAAACGAACGATTAAATTTGCTTTTGGATTAGACGATTAGCAAAATTGGCTCCATATTTTTTTATGATTACCAGTTAGATTGATTACCGTATCACACAACACAATCTAATTCCCGATGTAGGGAACCCAAACATGGTCTGACACGAATTAACTAAGTCAAGGTTGCAGAATGTACCACATCTCCCACTACAGGGAAAAATTGGCACAGATGGTTTACGTCCTGAACCGGTGACGCGTTGTTACCCCCGGGTTTTTAGCCAGCAGACAGGTGTGGTTTTCTCCGCTCGTTGCTGAATATGTATTCCATAGGGTGTACCGGTTAACATAAATTTATCGCTTGATGAGGCCTAGGATCTCGATGGCAAATAAGTAAGCATTCTAGAGGTAATGTACGAACAAATTGAAGCATATTTAGAAACGAGATGCAAGGCAATGTTAAGAATAACTTGTTTACCTTGCAGGATGTTTAATGGATACACAGGCCGCGAACGATATCGTCGTCAATTAGAACAACACTCACACACATTGTCGTTAAATTAAAACAAAGAGGCAAACAAACAAAAAACACACGTACACACAAGAATCATGAGCTTTAAAATTGCTGATTCGCGACATTTTTATCACAGACAATTTCTGAGTCTAGCGTATCTAGTGGGGACTTTCAGCGTTAGAAACTTGCTTGAGAAACCATGCTGTTTTCAAACTTTTGAGCAATATAAACCTACAAACATTTCATTCGTCAGAATTTTTGCGAATGATTACGCACACCATCGTTAAAGGAATATGATATTGAGTTTGAATATTTGGAAAATTTGGTATGGATGAAAGCTTAAAAAATCAAAATAATTTGAAAATTGTCCACATTTGGTTGATTCTTTTGCCCTTTTAATTTTCCGCCCAATAAGCTTACTCGAAAACGCTTCCGACAAATCCACATCGCAGGCAAATGGTGACGTTCAAGTGATGACCATCATATTCGCAGTGTTGCCACTTTGCCATATTCCAGTGAACTGCCAGGGGGGGAGTACATGCCATCCTAACAGCACCGCCTGAATTCAAATCGGCAAATCAACATCCGTCCGGCGCGACTCTGAAGTGCTAGTCCCTTTTAAAGACTAAACGGTAGGAGGGCGCTATTACGCGTATGACGTTAACCTCAACTTGCCCTGAAAAAGTCTAGGCCTGTCACGAATATTTAAATCTAAATGACCGTTATTGGACATTACACTATTTTGAGTCGGTTAATCCACTAACCCCGACGGATTTGAAGTCAATATTTATCCTTTATTTATCATGATTTACTAAGATGTATTGACTAGGGTTTAAGAGGAGATTTTTTGTAATGAACTGAGACAAGGCTACCATAGTAAATGCACTTAGCAGTCCCCCAAATTACCGTTTGTAAATCCCTAAAGCCCAATCGAGCAGGTCGTGTCCACCCCCCCTGTGAACTGCGATCGATGTGATTTTATAGTCAATAATAATTAAAACACAACGAAAATGAAACAAACTATATGTCATTTCTGTACTTATTTTCAAATTTGATTTTACGTCATTAATCCATCAATAGTACAGTGTCAGCCGTGACAAAAATAACAATTCTAGATCAAACACGATGTTTTTTGGTCCCTCACTTTACGTCACGAGGAAGATCCAATTGGGCGCTTTTGATCAATGACAGCATCGCCGAAAAATCCCGCGCCGTTTTCTTCGTATGTCAAAAGCAAAAATGAAAATGCCTCGATTTGTTAATTGTACATCAAAGGGGTATTATTTTTTTCGGGAATTCGATGTATGTACATATATTTTATGAAATGTAAAGTCAAAAAACTGAGCTTGACAAAAATATTGACATATTTTCCTTTTTAATAATATATCACATCAGTCACTATTTGAGGGAAATACTGGGAGTGGAGTTCAGATTTGTTCAAAAATCTGTTTCAGCGTCAAAATGAGACAGATTAGGCATTTCAATAAATAGCAAAAATATCTTCTAATTATCATTTTTCTCTGAAAAAAAACAGTGGTCTTGAATAGTTTTGATATTACGTTTATTCAATAACTGTTATTTGTTTCAGTGTGTATTGATGAGTAAAAGTCCCAACGACAATGAGATGGGATTACTTCCCGATTTCTTTTAACTTCGGGCATGGTCAAAAGGTGTTCCACTTGGCCCATATACCCTTTAAAAAATTTCAACGGGGGTCTTCGTATCCCACCACCACCCCTTTGTCCTATATAGGCTAAAATAAGCCAATTTTACCATATTTTCACTTTTTTATCACAATGGAAAAATATGACATTTGATGACATGGCCCCATTCCATGTATAATCATTTTACAAACCTAAAATTATCATTTAAAATTGATATTTACGCATTTAAGACAAAAAGTGCGTTTGTGACCCCTTCTTAGTCAAAACTGGCCCATTTTGAACATAAAATTCATAGTAGATAGACATGTTGTTTTTAATAACCTACTTTTAATCTAACAAAGTTAAAGTAGGACAATAGAAAAGTTATTTAAGACTGAAAATTCCCAATATGTAAGGAATGAAACACAACCCTTCCCCTAGTAACACCCATCCCACCCCTACCCCCAAACTGTGAAGTACCTGTATCTGGAGCTGATTGTCAAGTTTCAAGACCATGATATTTTCCCAATTTGGATTATATTTGCTTAACCACTTTTCTTGGGGGGGGGCATGATCTGTTGTCATAGGGGTGATCTCTGGTGGAAATTGTCCACCTTCCCCATAAACCCACCCTACCCCCAACAGATACATTACTGTGCAATTACATGTCAGCAACACATTCGGATATCTATTTAGCATTGCTTAAAAATGAAGCAAATGTGTCCTTTGTAAGAAAATAATTCTGTAAATCAATATTGGCTACTTGTACAAAGCATGTAGTTCTACCTCTATCCCACTAAAGATACTTAGAGCAGTCTCTGCTCGGGTGTGTGTGTGTGTGTTTGATTGTTTTTCGTTTGTTTTCTGTAAATACTCCTTTAGGTGGGATATATTAATTGTTCATCTGATGACAAAACAAAAGCCCTTGCAATTAACATTTTAGGCATTGAAAATTAGGTAAGCAAACTATTATTTTATGGATTGTAAAAACAAAGACAAGTTACCTATACAGCAAAATTTATAGTCCTAATCATGTAAAATTGTGTCCGATGGGTAATATTTAATTGAATTTCCTATCTTAAAATCCCTTGTAATTAACAAGAACAAGGTGACACAATAAAGAACCAGGTGGAGGATGGTATGCAGGGAGGATACAATGGCATGGAAAGATAGCATCACAGGTTAATAATATTTGGATGGCAAGAAAGACAACACTCTCACTAGAAAAGAAATAAATGGCAAGTGGTATCCAAGTATGTCTACTGAGGAGCATAATGTTTGCATTGGAGAGCCAGGTGGAACATACTTGACCCATGTTACTCCTTCAGGTCATGGTGTAAATGTAGCCAAAGCTGTCTACAAATTCATCAAACATCAGCAATTGGATCCCACAGTTGTTGATGCCGATGGAACAAATGTGAATGTTGGCTACAAAGCGGATGCAATATCGCTACCTAGAAATATTTCTTGGAAAACCTCTCCAGTGGCAAATTTGTCTTTTGCACGGCAGTAAGTTGCTAGTCAGGGCCTTAATTACTCATTATGATGGACCTACAACTGGACCAATGTCATACAGTGGAAAGATTGGCAGCCTACTCAAAGAGCATCTCTCTTCCAAGAGACCTTGTAGATTTTAAGCCAATCCAAAGACCTGACTTCCCCATCCTCCCTAAAGAAGTTGTACAGGATCTAAGTTGGGATCAAAAAATCTTGTATGAATTCCTTACGGTAGTGATCCTAGAAACTGGCCAGATAATTTGGGGTATGAGCCTGGAGGTCTAATCACTCACGTTGGTCGACAAAAAGCAGCAAGAATCCTGAGTTTGTATGCCAGAACACAGGAACCATCACCGGAACTTTGACAATTGGAAACAATTGTCAAATTTTATGCATCTATGTGGTTTGTTATCAAATGTAACCCATGTATCAATGATGCACCTAAGAACTTATTTAAGATATTGAGGCTTCTCAAACATATTGCTCCTCAGTAGCCATACTAGGATACCACTTGTCATTTATTTCTTTTCTGGTGAGAGTGTTGTCTTTCTTGCCATCCAAATATAAACCTGTGATGCTATCTTTCCATGCCACTGTTTCCTTCCTGCAAACCATCCTCCACCTGGTTCTTTCTCGTGCAACTTGTCATTGTCAATTACAAGGGATTTATATTATAATATTTTAAGATATTAAAAAAAAAACAAATTAAATATTACCCATCGGACACAAATTTATATGATTAGCACTATATACTGTATTTTTTGAGAATGTGATGCAATTGCCCAGGTACTTGTCTTTGTTTTTGGCCATAAACTACTAATTTGCTTACCTTATTAAGTTTCAAGGCTTAAAACTTTAACTGCAGGACTTTTGATTTGTCATCAGATGAACAAATGTATCCGACCTAAGGGAGTATTCAGAGAAAACGAAACACGCACACACACAAGCAGACACTGCTCTACTCTGCGTAACTTTAGTGGGATACAGTTAGAACTATGTGTTTTGTACAAATGATCAATATCAATTTATAGAATTATTTTCTTACAAAAGACACATTTGCTTCATTTTAAACAAAGTCATTCATTAACCAGATTATAAATAGATATTCAAGTATGAGGCTGACAATGTAATACACAGTAATGTATCTGTTGGGGTGGGGGTGGGTTTATGGGGAGATGAACAATTTCCACCAGAGACCACCCCTGATAACAGATCATGCCCCACCTAAAACTCACGGAGTAAGAAATAAAGTCGTTAAGTAAATATAATCCAAATTGGGGAAATATAATGGTCTTGAAACTTGAATGACAATCACCAGCTCCAGATACAGGTACTTCGCAGTTTGGGGTAGGGGTGGGATGGGGGTTACTGGGAGCAGGGTTCTCTTTCATTCCTTACATATTGGGAATTTCCAGTCTTAAATAACTTTTCTATTGTCCTACTTTAACTTTGTTAGATTAAAAGTAGGTTATTACAGGCAACATATCTATTATGACTTATGTTCAAAATGGGCCAATAAGTGGTAACAAACTCACTTATATGAGTAAATATCAATTTTAAATGATCATTTTATAAAATGATTATGCATGGAATAGGGCCATGTCATCGAATGTCATATCTTCCCATTGTGACAAAAAAGTGAAAATATAGCAAAGTTGGCTTATTTTAGCCTATATAGGACAAAGGGGTGGTGGTGGGATACGAAGACCCCCATTGAAAATTTTTTTAAAGGGTATATTTGTTCATATTGAGCCAAGTGGAACACCTTTTGACCATGCCTGATTTGAAAATAAATATTTCCCTATTTATGCCCCACCATATCATTGAATTCATTGAATCACCCTATCAGTATTCATTGAATACTGATGTCCAAGCGTTGATATCGGATAGGTAGTGATCACAAGAGCCAACGAGGTCTGTCTACATCAATGATGCACGACGAACAACCGTTCGAACCATAACGAATTTCCTCTGCCTACACACGCTTAAAACCACCATCTTTTCTACTACATTACGTTTTACTACTGAAAACTGTATTTTGCATGGTCTGATGGAAGAGTTTATCAGAAAGAATTTCTACTATTCCCAAAGGCTAACGGTTTTGAACAGTGTGGTAAATAAGAATAATTTACTGTGTGGTATTATTTAACTGGCCCAAAAAATTGAGGAAATAATTTAATGGGTGGGCCAACTTTAATTTGTATAATTGCTACAACAAATTCCTAATTTATAACAGCTTATGTCCACAATGGGTTAAAGGCTGACTCATAGACTTCCCGATGAGGACGCACTCAATTTTCAAACAAATCGTGGTTGTTTGGTGCATGTACATAATGCTTGTGCAATAGTAATCAATTGTGGGGGGGGGTGAAATCACTAACTCAAATCAAGTCTTTCATCATATGAAAATCACATCACAACTTTGTTAATAAAATAAAATTCTCCGGATTCGGAATTTTTTGTTATACACGTAATCCTATGGCCACTGTTATACTTTGCAATAAATGTTTACTGCATGAACACGGAAATCCGATTCCTCTCTAACTTTGGAATGGAACATTTAGGGTGACTATCCTTTAGTCCTAGATGACTATTTAATTTCTACTCAAAATAATTATATTTCGAATCTCTTAATCATCCTTTAATAATTGAACAAACATTTGCTTTCATTTGGGTCCTTTTCTGTTATATGCATTGATTCAAGTCAAATACATATTTATTTGGATTATTACATATGAGTTCGTCTGGTAGTATACATGTAATGGACCAAGGAAATCATGAAATACACTTGAAATTGCTCTTGGGAATTAACCACATTATTGATGCAAAATGCCACGAAAAAAATACAATTTCTGAATGGTATGTTACACGTAAAACCAGAACAGATACAAACACATTGAAGAATATTGTATATTTGAACTATTTTAATCAAGGGCTTTCAACAAATTGATAGAAGTAATTTTGAATGATTAAATGTTATGTAGCTTCTAAAGCATATGGAGGTAAATAAAAAAAGACGAACTATGTGACCCACATTGCACCGCTTTTAAGAATCTTTACATTTTTGCGCAGTTAATTTCAACTGTTATCTTCATGTGCTTTGTAATACCAAATTCACACGCACATTAGCATCTGTAGTTTAAAATTCACTCATGATTCAAAATTAAAACAGTACTATATTTTCAAAGAGATGTGCATATCTGAAATCCTAGTCAGTCATAATCCATTAGGAAGATCTATCTGTGCATGCAATCGAACTTTAAAAGCCTAAATGTCATTGTAACATTTGAAATAAAACACTAATTGTTGAATTAAGCATGCAAAGTATCACTCCCTAAATAACAGAAGATTGAGAATTCACTCTTCATGGATTGCCTACAATGATCACTCCATTTGCAGTGAATTATCACACTTCCAAAAGTGAGCATAAACTATTCATTCTAAAACGAGTTGACTTTCAATCCATTGGAGTTGAATTTTATTCCTTTCCTGTCCTTCACAGTTTATTTTTTTTTTTTTATGTTTTTATAGTGGCAGAAAATAGCAATTTAAAACCGCATGGCCCGATTATGGCATTTTTAGACTCATAGTTGTTGGTATTAATTCACTATGTCCATTTTTACACATTTCAAATTATTGTAATTTCATTAATATATGTTGGACCCGATAATATACTGGGTGGGTCAAATAATTAACTGGCTGGGCCATGGGCCGACTAAATTTACTGGGTGGGCCAAATTAACTTAGTGGGCTACGGCCAACCCACTTTCTATGTTATTAACCTCCCTGGTTTTGAAAGTTCCGAGATACTTCGAAAAATGTGTTTTTTTTCGAAGAAAGACGGCGACCAGTCCAAGTCCAAACAAGGTTTGTATCAGAAACTGTACAAAGTTTGTAATATCGATATTTGTGCAGAAATTCCTGGAGTACAATCAAATCAAAGCGTTTATTTACAGGTGCCATTGCCATCTTGGAATGTATGTTTGTTGTACACAAAAAGATAACCTTTTCCCACCTGTTGTATATAACCTCAATGTCAACCAGCCTGGAAATGATCTTTTTAGAAAGGTGAAGACTCACTTTCACTGTGAATTGCGCTTGGCCTTTATTTAACACATGGGGGAATCTAAATTGACCCGCCCAATATGATTGGCTGCTTTGGGTATAGATAAGTGGCCGTCAGGTAAGATTCATTTAACCTACCTCTAGTTTCTGCGAACAAAACTCAGTTACGTTTTAGTAACCGATCTATTGGTTAAGTGGAAGTGACAGAATTATTTCTTAGCAAACTGTAATGGACTTAACGAGATGCGGCTAGTATACCACGATCACTGTGTATATTTTTGTTTAGCCAAAATGTCTTTTGATCTGTTTGGTAACATAAGTTGGATGTAACTTTTAGCCACATCCGGTTATCCAGGCTGCGTATCCCTCAATGAGACCTGTTCAACCTATAGAGGCAAAGTACTTTTAGCCACATCCGGTTATCCAGGCTGCGTATCCCTCAATGAGACCTGTTCAACCTATAGAGGCAAAGTAAGACCTCCAAGGGCCAAGAAAAGATGAAATCCTCCGGACCTCAGCAGGCCTGTAAAGGTCTGCCCGATGATATCCATGGAAACTGCAAGCATAACGTGCCCTGCACTGGGACCGCAACAATTCGTTTGGACAAAATTGGGTGTTTCAGATAATTTTATCAGCCATTAATGTTCGTCTCGCCAGATAAAACACCACTGACTCACTTATACACAGAAGTCTATGGACGAACTGGCAACTTTGAGGAAATACAAGCTAAGATCACCAAATGACCAAATATTTAACATATGGTGAACATTTGTTTTTACTTATGAGTCACTAAACACCCAGCACTTGATGCTCTGTAGTCGGTACTGTTCATAGTGAGCTAATCGATGTGAAATTGATAAGCGCGGTGTAAAGTGCCTCAAATTTGCTCTCCAAATGGCACTTATCTTGAGAAAACATACCAGTGTCAATCGTGAAATTACATCACTTTCTTGATATAACTATGTGCATTTTCAAGCAATTTACAAGAAAGTAGTCTACCTAAGATATTTGATCCTTACGGCAGCCTAGTTAGTGGATATAACCTCAAGGGTCCAAGCCAGCTTTAGGTGGGTTTTAGAAGAACGTGGTCTAGTAGTTACGATAACTGTCCCTGGTACAAAAAGGTCCCAAGTTCGAATCACAGTTGTGTAGGATTAATTCAGGTACTAAATTCTGAATTAAGTAGGTATTAGAACTATTGCTTAGAATCATATGGATGGGACGTTAACCGTCGTTCACGCCCGTGAACAGCACTATCAATCTCTTTTTGACATACAACATGTGTTTTTATAGGTGATAGTTAATACAGAGTAACACTTTATGTGCAAACAGTTGCAGCAACATGATGGACAAACAAAAATACCTCTAATATTTTTCGTAGTGCGGATTTCTATAGAACTAAATGATAAGCAATTGTGCATATCTATCTCTCAAAACTAATGAGCCGTCATTTTAATAAGGCTTCGGACTGATTAGTGGGACCCCATATCACAACATATTCGTCAATGTTTCAAAGACAGAAAAAATAATCATTGTATGGCGGAGTGATATATTGGGTTCCGCATGATTTGTGTCATTCTAATTGACACCACATACGACTTATATTCAAATAGGAATTCTGGACATGATTGAACGTCAAACATTAAATGTAATCCTATAGCTCTGTTACCACCAATATTTGGCCTAGCAGACAATTGCACATTAGGTAATTTCTAGCTTTGGAATTGTTATAGGGTTGAAGGGTATCTTTACTATATAAAAGAATATTTTAGACACAGTAAAATACAGTCTTCTTCCAGTAAATTTGTAATATTTAAAAAACAGTTGTATGTAAGGCTTGCGTTCTGAGCAAGTTAAGGCAAGGATTGACCAAAAAAAATCCTGTGATGGAACTTCGAACAATGACATGACTTTGATCAGTTCTTGACTTGGCTTCCTTTGTCACCTTCCCACGGTAAAGCTTTTGCTAGTTGTGTATTGGTTGGGATGCATTTTGATTTTGATACAATTTGATTTCGCCATTGTATCGAATTAGCTTTAGCATTAGAATGTCGAATTAGAGAATTTGTGAAAGGCTTGCTCTAAACCCAGATATAATAGGGTGACACCCACCAATTAAATCCAAGAAAATATATTGACATTGTCATGAGTTTCATTTTTGGGTTACCCTATAATACAGGCACAAAAATGGATACGATTCTTTTTTCATAGTAAAGTTTTCGTTTTATACTACGGGTCGTAAGTTTTGCAGGAATTGATTGACAGACAACAAAATAATTGATGTAGGGTTTTATATCAACGCAATGTTTTTAAAATTGCAATGACATTTCCAATGACAATAACATGTTTAAAACTATATTTATTTAGATTTAGGTAAGTTATGACAAAGAAAACTTATAAATATAACACGTAAATTGTATATTTATGCTTGAAATAGTCTAGGCCTGGCAATCTAGCAATTGATATCCCCACACTTTATCATAAGTTTAATGCAGTTAGTGTGGTCGTTGAAAGAATAACGCACGTTCTACCAAGAATAAAATACTTAAAGCTGATATTTTGTACCAGATAAGCAGAATGTATCATAGAACATTATTGTTTAATACTATAAGGTTCAAGGTCATTCTGGGGTAAAAGTGTCAAAATGCTTCGTTTTTCATGAAACTAATTCCACCGCCTGGTCAAACCAAAACATATTTTTTTTATTGGCTCCACCTATGGCACTTGGGAATGTCTTTACAAGGTAACGGTAACCGATCCTTCATAGACCATGTGGACGCTTCTCATATTAAGCCCTTTAGTTATGATACAAGTGTCAAATACATTGCAACCAACGTATTTCCGGTTTACATACAATTAGGTAAAGAATTTGACACCGTTTGAAAAGAATAGGAGCATTCTAAAAATACTCCCAGTATGACCTTGGCATTTATTGTAATATAAACTATAATCTATAGAAAATACAATTTTGTAATCACTGGGAGTAGACACAAACATCAGCATTTTAACACAATCGGATCATTTCCAAATATTGACCGCCGTATAAACCTTGCCTCATAACGTTTTCTACCATTTTCCGGTCACAATGCTCAACAACTAACTACGCTAAAACTATTTGAAAAAGAAGGGCTTTGGGTGAACTTTCTTGCGTAGGTTAACATCTTACTTTCTTGACATAACACCTGTCATGATAATCACTCACGTGACTTCCAAAGATTTCCAAATCTCTTTCCCTTGAGGCCTAACATGGCTTTGCCCATTCATACGTACAAAAAATGATGACTACTTCTGAAATAGCGGTGCATTTATATCAAGAGAAACAATGAATTGGTATAGCACAAAATGTAAAAACACAGGAAATTACCCCAAAATGGCCCCTCAACGCATTTGAGGTGGATTTGAAATTGGCATGTCGGATGCCTGTTAGTTCCTGGAAACCCTTAATCTGGCCTATAAATTCATACATTGTAATGCAATTACTGTTTATTAATACGTTATATAAGTAATTTTGGCAATTAGAGTATTGGTTCTATACACTTTGAGACGTACGTGTTTGTAGTATTCAATATTGGCGTATCAATAAGGCGTATCAACTGCAGTAGTTTTCCTATAATATGTACAATAGGTGGGAAATAAAAAAAAAACAAAGCAAAACCATATTGTGTTCATTGCGCAGAAAAAAGATTATACACAAATACAGTAAGCAAAAGGCTGTTTATAAACCTTAAAAATTAAAATAACCTCAGTGGGCTACTTTATGTTGAATCCGCACTGAATCTACTTTATCTTTTACTGAACCAAAGTGAGTTGCAATTAGTTACAATTAGAATCAACATCTTAACATTACATTAAATAGTGGCCTTACAAGTTCTGTAAGCTGCATATCTTCAATACAACTACTAACACTGAGACTTTCAAAAGAACAACATGAACGTGTTATATTATGTATAAATAATTAAAAATAGCCCGCCAAATGTAGGTTGCAGAACACCGGTTCTTGGAGATCACGGGTTAAACTGATATGAGTGACCATTTCACCATTACTACGGGAACATGCACCCTTTTGTTAGAGGGAACGCATTAGTGAAGTGAATAACCTCTACTAACACCCACTGAAAGACGAAACGCATGGCAAAGCATGTATTAGTCACACCAGCCCACTGAGCGCATTATACACATATGAGTGCATCAAGATCTCTTAGGTAACATGCTATAGTATATTTAAAGGTGCATTTCGTGATCCTAGCACATTTATTTTTTATGATTCAATAGATATCCTCAAGAAAAGGTTATTTCCAAAATTTCAGTTGATTCTGATGTTGCGTTTTGATGTTATGAAGCAATTGGTTGTATCGCGCTGCCCCATGGGCCACTTTGTTGTAAAATACAAAATTATGAATTTAATTTGGAGTAGATCGAATTTGCACGTAAGATTAGGGACCCATACTATACTTTGGTCAATGGATCAGATGATATAAAAAAAAATCGATTTATTCGAGGTAAATCGGGGGACGAGGCTGTGGATCACGAAATGTCCCTAAATGAGACCTCATTAAAAGTTTAATATAGGTCTGTTCATTCACATTGAGAGGTACGAAGATTTATTTTAATGGACATAGGTAAAAAGGTTTATGGTTTTTATATCAATTAGAGTAATATAGCATAGGAGAAATAATATCAATACACACGTAACGCAACTAAGTTTTCATTTGGCAGTCAAACCTTGTACAAGAGATTAGCGCAAAGCGGATTGTGAGTTCTTTGATATCCCGGCCAAACATGGCATTAGTCTTTTATCATTAATAGACCGTTATTTTCATCCGTTTTCAGTAAGCCGATTATATGCAGTAAATTTGTACCATGGCCACAATATGTTTTAATGGCAACAAAGTCCTATTCTTCACATGGCCAAGAATTGAAGCCTACATCAATATCCACCCCATAGAAATATGCAAGAACTCTCGCTTAATTTGAAACCGATCATAGTCACATTGAGACGTTGTTCTTGGAATGAATCTTAGAAGTGTATTGGCACGTTATTTAGGGTAACTATTCTATTTTTTTCCCTTCTGCATTGATTATATAATTGTCTATTACTTGGCTCGTGCTTGTGCTTTCTATCAGCTGACTCACGCGCACCTGTTGAGATGCATTGTAGACGGTGGAAATATGTTGTGATAATTAGTGCATCGCCCACCCGCGCTGCGCGCGGGCCCCTGCTAGGCCAAGTTACACAATAATGACCCCTGGATGACCTTTGACCCCCAATGACCCCTCGAAAACGTGACCACAAACCTCGTACGTCGGAGCTCTACCACCATACCAAAATTCACATCCTTATGTTAAAGGACGGCGAAACGCATAGCCTGACAAACCCACAAACAAACAAAGTTGTTTTTTTTTAGTAATATAGATTTCTATCTGATAATGGTGCGGGAGTAAAAACAGGTGTAGAAGTAATCATTGTCCGCCGTACTCATAGTCCGGCTACAACGTAAAGAATAGAGCGCTCGATTCAGTTGACTCTTCACGCAACATTAGTTTCACGCTTTATTCCGTTATCGTCTATGGAGCCCGGACTGTGGCTCCCGCCAGACTATATCTGCTTTCACACCGATTTGCAGGGTAACGAGTGGATCTGACGTCACGGCTTTCAAGTGCATCGAAATTATAAAGCTGCCAAAAGTTGAAATCTTTCGGCACATTGCATTTTAAAGAATGGAAAACAAGAATAGCTCATGTGGCGGTTAGGTATTGTTATTTGATAACATACCACAAATCCTTCATTTAAAGTCCTTAACAAACCAACAAAACAGAAAAGAGCATTAAGGGTAATCATTAAAATTCACAACGCGCTCTTGACTCAACAACAACAGGCGTGAGTGAGGCGTTGATGCCTTTAATGGACCCTATACTAAATTATAATTCTAGGTTAAGATAATGAGGGATCTACTATGACTTCCATTTCGCAGTTAAATTCAATTTATTGGATTTATGGCGAAAATGGTGTGTCTATATCACTTTCCATAATGGATCACAAAAGGTCTTTTGAAAAGTATTTGCACTAGAAATCAATTTGCAAAATCCTAATGAAGACGGTTGCAATAGTTTAAAAGATACCGGAATATGTTCAATAGTCTGATTTGTAAATCAAAACGCGAATATTACTACAAACATTTTCAGTCTGCGCGGAGTATGCACAATACTTGGAAAACAGTTAATGCTTTAATTGGACGTAACGCAATAAACTAATGCAAACATAACTGATCCAAAATGCATATCAACTGGATTTAGTATTTTTTGTTAAAATGGACCCAAACTGCTACAAATATACAACATTCTGGCAAAACTACGTTAGTTACCGTTATTTAACTGAAAGAAAGCAGTATGTCTTATATCAGTCGTCAAAATCTAATTTCAAACAGATTTTATGTGGTGTTGCACAGGGATCTATCTTGGGTCTTTTGTTATTCATAATTTATGTGAATGGCATAACTAGTACCTCTTCATTTTTATAGATGTTATACTATATATTTGCTGGCACTACAATCCTGTATTTTTACGCTGAACCTGATACTACAATAGACCTAAAAACCTCCCTGAATAACTTTTTTAAGGCAAACCAATTATTGGCCAATGCCGTTAAAGCAAATTATATGATATTAGGAACTCCCAACATACTTCATAATATGGTGATTCGAAAATTACTAACCAGACTTAGTAGTCCAGAGGTTTAAGACCCATCTGGAGCAAAATCGTGCACTTTCTGATAGAAGTATAACCTTTTGTACACGCTTAATGTGGACCATAACCAATCATTTCAAAACTGGACCCCAGCTGGATTTGACCTGTGGCGGGCGTGGTGGTCATTTTTCAAAATGGCTGCCATTCCCATTTTCTATGTCTTATATCTCGATTAATAACACTGGTCTTTTTTACTATATCCCTATTTTGAATGCCAAGGTATCCAAATATGACATTATTTGTAAATACATTCTGTCAGGTATTTTGTTTTCCAATATGGCCGCCAAATTGCACTGAAATTGACACTTTTCCTTATATCTTGTTCATAAATGATATTAACTAGATTTTTGTGTGTATACTTATGTTTTAGGGCCAATAAATCCAAATATGACATACATTTTGAGATATCTCTTGTCAGTCCTTGTGTTTTTCAATATGGCAGCCATTTTAATTTAAAATTACCATTTACTTAAAGGGAATCTATTATTAACTTTTGAGATAATTGCAAATAACAATATCCCTTTAATTTTTAAATTTAAACGAAAAAGACTACTCATGAAAACTGCCATTTTCAAATAAGGTGTGGACCACGGTGACGTCAACTAGGTTCTTGTATTGCAACACGGATCTAAAAACCGATCAAATAACAATGTATGTAGCTGAGTGTGCCATACATTGATTAGAAAGTGAACCATGCGAAACATGCAGGGCAAGTCTGGTACATGTTGATTCGTGGTGATGTCACCGCGCTACAAACAGTTTGGAAATGGCACCTTCTGTAGGTTGCGAGTTTAAATTAATTACAAGACTTGTCTGATGTGTAGACATACTGCTACGTCTAAACCAACAGAAACATATAAATAAATAAATATTCGCCTGCATTTGTGTCTATACCTTAATTATACCACATGTAATGCCTGTTAGTTCTCAAGTTGTGTATACAGAGAGGTCAAAATTTCACTCAGCTCCATTGCTCTTGCAGTGTTATACATGTCAAGCTTGTCTTCTTACACTGTCCTCTGCATCCCTTGGTACATCTACAACTGATGTTGCATGATGCACTTCACCAGTATGTGGAAGAGTCAGTCATCTTCCACTGTACATTGGACGTTTCGAAAGTCCATCCAAAGTCTGCTGGATTGATGGTAATTACGGTGCTTTGATAATTGTTTGACCCCATACATGACCTGCTACGTATCCTACTCGCAACAGATGCAGCTAGATGCTAGGCTAGTGCATCTTGTGTTAGTGGAATGTTTCATATTTCTATGTCTTTTCTGAGTGAATAACCCCTGTCATCACGGCGCCCTGAGCACTTCGGTGGATAATGTCGCGCTTTATAAGAATGTAATATTATGCTAAAGAGTAATAATATTGGAGAAAACAAATGCATACATTAATTAATATTATTGTCATAATAGGTTTAGTTGGCCCTGACAACATAGGTATAGACACAAAAATCAATTTATTATATTATTTTGAACAAAGATATTTGAGTGCAAATTGGCGGCCATGTTGGAATGAAATAGCTGCACAAGATATTATTAAAAAGTAATATCATATTTGAGTTCCTTGACCCCGAAAACCTAGGAATATACACAAAAATCAACGTTTCATCATTATTTTGTGCAAAGTTATAATAAAAGCATAAGTTTTTAGTGTACATTGGCGCCATATTGGAAAACAAAGTGACTGACACAAGATTTTAAAGATCACAAGATCAAGCTGCTGTCGGTATTATTAATCGAGATATGAGGGATTGAAATTAAGAATGGCGGCCATTTTGAAAAATGACCCCAGTGGCCGCCACATGTCAAATCCAGCTGGGGTCCCGTTTTGAAATAATTAGTTATAGCCTCTATTAAGTGTGTGCCAAGTGTCATATTTCTATCACAAACTGCACTATTTTTTTGCTAATCCTCTATACTAAAGGAAATAAACACACATAGAGTTAATATTCTTGATTCCACGATTAGCAATGTCATTTTGTATAATATTAACATAGAGAGCGTAACCAATATGTAAATTCCTTGGGGTCATTATAGATGAAACCTCACATGCAACCAACACATTAGTGCTTTGTCCAAGACAATATCAAGACATATTGGTGTACTGAATAAGATCAAACATTTCTGTGCAAGGTCGTGTACTACATACTTTGTATTGTACGCTCATAATGCCGCTGCTACTATATGGTAGTCTTATATAGAGCAATGCCAACACAAAAATCCTTTTCTCAAAGGTCTATAGAAATTCTGGTTCAGCTTCATGAAATCCCTGCAACCGTGTTTGAAACAATTAAAATCTCCAAACCATTTTCGAAATCAATTCACAGGAAACCTAATTTCAAACTCTAACATTTGTTAATGTTTTTGGGATTTGATTTGTTACATAAGTTAGGGTCGGTATTCGTTTGTATATAGTAAAAAAATTCCCGATTTAAAACAAACCAGAATCGGTCAGTGGAGGCCTATTAAAGAAATGGTTTGCCCTCTCGATAGCCGTATAGTTTTAGTATTATAGGTTAAAAATCGTCAATATCCTGTGGTTATTTTATTTCAGATTGCTCTAATTTTGCTGAGACCATAACAGAACAGTAAATATATGACGACTCTATTTTTGAGTCGTCTCTAGCGAAACCACATAGCCTCTGTGAAAGTTCGTTGACTTTTGCTTTTTGTCATGGAAAGTACAACCAATTCCATTTTTTGTGTCATACAATTACATTAATAATTTGACATCAATGAAAAGGAATTGGAGATGACCTTGAAGAACCGATTGATCCCATACCATTTTTCTCAATAGTTAAGACAAGAAGCTAGGTCATATGATTTCGTTTGTAACACGCTCTACCTTTGTTTATTTTGCTTTGTTTTGCTTTGTTATTTTCTACCCAGGTATCATAGTTTATATGGATATCAAATGGTTACAACGAGATTGGAATGGAAGTGTTCATAAATTACCGAAATATATTTGAAACCATATGAAACCTGAGATGGTCACTTGACATGATGCAATAATGCTGGCATATGGCATATCAGTTACATTTTAATGAAGTCACCGAATATGATCAGAGATAAGATAATAATGAGTTTGATTATTAGAGGGATTGCCCTTTTCGGTAGACCTTGCTGTGTAGGTCATTTTAAAGACACAGAACATTTGCAAAGACTGCGTCAGTTTTCTTATTTATTTTAATGAATTACCTGCCAGTTACGCATTGCTACGCATGAAAAATTACGTGCGAAGTACACTGTTACAATGTATTCCCGTGAACCTCAAAGGCATAATCGTTCTATTAACGTCCAGTGTGATTGATATTATAGTTACCTAGAGAACAAAGTAAAGAAAGTGTTCAAAATAGGTTAATATTATGTGGACTGTTTTAAAGGAGAACCTTTAAAGAATAACATTATAATATAAGTTATTAGTCGAGGTTGGGTTGCATCAGATTATATCTAGTGGAGGCACACTCGTCTAACACAGAGTCAGAGCATCAGTCCCATACGGAGCCTAATAACGACTTTATCATACCACCGAACCCCCAAGTAAAAACACTTACATATACTTATAAATGTTAAAAGTAAACGTCAAAAGATAAATTTACAAAATGAACCTTTTCCGTGAATAGAATATTGCAATGTACTAAAAGAGTACAAGGTTGCCGAATTTACAGCGACATAGAACATTGTGAATGAACGCCATTCAATTTCAGTCAAAACTAGAATCGTGATAACATTATGGCTTTTCGAATTGTTGGACATTGAGCCTACCATATGACGTTCATCCAGACCATTGATTCATGAGTTGTTACTGTGAAACTTCTTGTGCATGTGTAGTTCTTAACTAACGTGATTACGGGTGTCGAGACGCGACCAGAGGGTAAGATACGGTGATACGGAAAATATCAAGTCAGTAAATTAACGCTCTTGTCCAATCAAGGCACAGGAAACACTTGATTGTATGATAATTATATATATTGTATGATAATTATATAATATATGATATCAACCGAAAAAGAAATAAAAAATCATTATATTTTTACTATTATTATTTTTCAAGAAGAAGCTGATGGTTTGATATGGCTTCAAAACAAAATGACGAGTTGCGTGACCAAATGCCCAATATTTTTGCGTATTATGCAGCGTTGGGCGGTATTGCACCACACGATAGAGTATACAGTCTTCTTTTTTTTTCTACCATTGGTGCAGGAGCGGCCTCAAATTGCCAGTATTTGCATTGTTTATGGTAATTTTTTCCATAATACCAGTCCAATTGTCCATATCTTAAATGAATCTACGAAACATATGCCCAGGAATATAGATTCTCAGATAATGATATAATAATGTAAATATATAGCGCTCTTATAATAATAATAATAATAAGAAGAAGAGTGTAATAACGAATAATAATTACCAACAAAATAATCATAAACAGATAATCATATTAGTAATGAGAATTCAAATTATAATAATCAATATACTCTTTCACTACCGAAGGTAAAAATCTAGAATTTATCAGATTAGAACATTTAAGAACTTTAGCAAGAATGATTCAAAGTTTATGACTCACGTGCACTGTTAGAAAATTTTCCGTAAATTTACGGAAATTTCTGGCAGCAGAATTTCCAGACTTTTTTAGGGTAAATTTACAGATTTCTGTCAATTAACGGAACTTTGACAGTATTTTTACAGATATTTGTCTCATATTATGGAAAAAAATGTGTATTTTAACAGAATTTTTCCGTAATTTAAAATTACGGAACGAAAAAAAAAGTCCGGAAATATTGCTGCCAGAAAGTTTGAAATATTTCCGTAAATTAACATTTTGTATGTTTTTTGTTTTTTATTTTTATTGTTTTCTAAAACAGATTTCCGTAAATTTACGGAAAATCTGTTTTCTTAATTTACGGAAATTTCTAACAGTGTGTAATTTATACTTTATAATGTTATGACATTTGACAATTGTCATTGTGATGACAATATTGACCCCGAAGCGAAGTTCCACTATATTCTGTTTGTTCTAATACGCACATCTGCATAGGTTTCTCCACCGGAAGAGTATTAGATTTGTAAGAGGCTTATGTGATGTACGAGTGCATTACATATTTGGTGATTAGAGTAATCTCTACAGTTTTTGTAACCTCCGTTAACTTTAGTTAGCTTGTGGGAATGTTATCTCTTTAGAATAGGAGTTCCCAAATATTTTTGGGTGAAAATTTTGAGACATACTAACAAGGGATTGAAAGTCATAACACTAAAATGGGCCTCCATATCTTGTTTGTAATTGCAGATTCAATAGACTCAAAGTGGCATCAAAATCTACACTGGTGTTTGGTAATATTTCACTCAAACAATAAGAAAAATGACCGGAAATAGACTTAGACCACCTATCAGGCTCAACATTTTCGGGGCCCTCGAATAGGCTGCTGATCACAAACAGCCGTGACGCTCCGCCAAAACTTATGGTAAGTATGTAATTCAGCATCCCGACAGCTATAACATGTTGGATCGTTTTACGCAAAATATATTGCCTGATTATTTGGCATTCATTTTATATTTCTAGATGTGTGGGTCATAAAAATATCAACTTGAGATAAAGGGGTAGGTCATAAATATATACTGATATACATGTAGAAGGTCATAAGGAAACGACTCTGGCCATCTCACTATTTGAGACCCTTCCGAAACATTATTAAGGGGGTTACCTGAGAAAGATTATTCCATAATGCATGATAATTTGATATTAGTTGCAGGCGATAGTCATGTCACTGCTAATTAATGTATAACTTGTGAAATTTGTGGAAACATGAAAAATGTGTGTTGGCGAGGTTAAGATGTGTACATTTGGCTTGCGAACTGGGTGTCACCAAACCGTTAGTTACTAAACACCTGTAGCGCGCGTATGGACCCAATATTGACAATTTGATCAATTAAACGTTGATATAATGTCGACGTTTTATCGAAAAAGCTCAAGGACATTTAAAACATTTATCAGATAATACGGTTAATCAAAGTATCTGAATTAAAAAAACAATACAATTAACTAAAGTTATACCTGTAGTTCTCTCGCCTGCAGACTAAAAATTGGCGCCATATGTTAAATCACCAGAAATGCCTTTATTGTATATTGACTTTTTGTTTGAAAGGAAGAGGCACAGTTAGCCTTGATTATTTATGGTATTTATCATGCAACATAAAACAAGTTTTAAATGATATTAATCCTACCTGATCTGCCGGAGGATGTTCAGGAGGCGGTACAGAGACCGACCAAAGTGACCGTTACGAAAACCCTCGTGGCTTTTTCATGGACATGATAAAATTTCAATTTTAACCAGCTATGTTCTTATGGATAACGAGAAAATACGTGATATCTTCAGTATTAGGTCCAGCGATATTAGGATTTTGGCACTCTCTGATGTCTTTATTATTTAGAGGTGCAAGCAGGCTTGAAGCTACCACTCAACCACCTTGTATATTAATCTCAAAGGAGTGCACATTATATTTCCATTAGGGGACGACCTGTATACGGTGAATGATGAATCAACTGGATTTTAAAGTGATCACATCTTCACAGGATATGGTAAGAGGCAGGTCTAAACGCTTGGATTGAAGTAGTGAGAAATTGATGCGATTTATGATTGACAAAGTGACGGTTCAAATTACTCGATAACAGCGATATCATACTATTACCTGACAAGACAACAAATAATGTTACTGTATTACGTTAATAATAATAGCAAGAGGAGCGGCTTTAGTAGAATGTAATTTGGGTCAACATAAAAGAATACATTGATATCAGAGGAAAAATCACCCCAAAATGATTATTTCTTTGCATACAAATCCTTTACAAAGCTGTCAGTATCGTTGAGGGTCAGGAAATCATTCAACTGATGAAAAGAGGAAAGAAATTGTTAATTTTCAAGACATTTCCAATACTCCAAAATTTCAATTCGCAGAACTTGTTAGCAAAATCTAAACGATTAAAATCATCTAAGCTCCACTTTCCGGTTGCTCAAATGGACAGTCAAATTGAGCATACTTAAAGGTCCATGGACACGGCGGAGTTAGGACATATTTTAATTTCGCTACATTTTCGTAACTCAACAGTATCCTGACAGATCGAAACACAGATTTTTAAAAGTGAACTTCGGGAAAGTGTTAAATTTCAAGGATTAAATATACCCAAACTAAAGGGGCGTCTGCTGTTTTCGCGACCGCGTATCAAGATGCTGGAAATGGATTTGACCCCGTTAAATGACGTCAGAGTAAGTAAACAGTTGTTTGGTAAACAAAAAAACAGCTCACACGGGGCTAACCGCCACGCACACTCAAGATATCTCTCTTGTCGCTTCTTTGTATGGGAACCTTGAAAGTAAAGCATTCTGTTTTGATTCTCCTTGTCGGTACGGTCGCCGCTGGTGCACCGTCGACAATACAGCACATTTATTATTCGTAATTTTAAGGCACCCTAACCAAGAAAATTTTATGCCATATGGATACCAACAACGTAAAACGCATTTACCGTGAGAAGCTCAAATGGAAGTATGGAAGTAAAACTGGCCACAACGCGCACGTCCGTTCCACGATTACCGATCAGACCAAGGGGCCCGGTAGTCCACGCGCGCGTTAGATAGAATGTTTCTTGATGAAGCCCAGTTGAAAAAAACAAAACTGGCTGACAGCGTGCGTATTTTCTATGCGCCCCCTAAAAAACGTTCGGCGCTCGCAAATTTAATCGCTGCGTCCATTGAGCAAATACACGTTGTTTCCCGGCGTTGTTTTTGTTTCTTTATTGTTGTTGCACTAGGCGGGTAGCTACCAGAGGGGGACAGAGGGACAAATTCCCCGGGCCCGAGAGGTTAGGGGCACCAAGAGATTGGAGGAGAGGAGGGCGGGGGAGGGAGAGAACAAAAAAAAATGATAAGATTTGCAGATTTTCACAAAACAGGGCCTCATGCTACCAACTGTATTATTCATTCCGGGCTTGGGGGTAGCGAGATAGCGAGGAGGCCCTATTCTTAATGTCAATCTAAGCAAGTCTGCATTTGACACTGATATGCGAGAGGCCTATTTTAAGTCAAGTAGGGACGATCTGAATTTAAAAATTACTATGAGCCAATTACCAGGGCCCCTATACCAAATCATAATGGCGTTGGATCCAGTTTACCCTTGTTATGGGCCTCACAGTGGTGGCTGTTATTCGTAATTTTGGTTATCCCTTCGGAGCCTATAACCCAATGGGAAATTCAGACCGACATGTTACTCATTACTGTTTAGCACTAGTCTTGTTTCTAGAATAATGAGGACTTGGGGGTCCCCGAAGTTATACAGAATAAATGAGAGTTTGGAGAGAAAGGCCATGGAGGGGCCTAGGGCCGACTAAAGCATAGTGTGGACTCATAGTGACCCTGTGTTGTTATGGCCCCAAGATGTTTCTCTTAAACTTTTGGGACCCCTCTTGCCGTATTTTCTGTTGTTTTTAAATTGATAGTTTGATGTTTGATTATTTATCAAAACATAACTACGACGGAAAAAAGAAAGATACAAAAAAGAAGAAATGAAACAGAAAAGAAAATAAAGAAATAAAAGAAAGGAAAGCAGAAAGGAAAGAAAGGAAAGAAAGATATTAAGAAAGTTTAAAAAGAAAGAAAGAACCGGGAAAAGGGAAGGAGAAAGGGCAAAGTAAGGAAAAGAAAAAAAGCTTAACAAGGAAAAAAAAACTAAAAAAGGAAAATTTTTAAAACGCAAAAGAAAACTTAAAAAGAAACTAAAAAAGAAACAAAAAACTAAAAAGAAAGAAAACTAAAAAGAAAGGAAAAACTCTAAAAAAGAAAGAGAAGAACTCAAAACAAAGGAAAAAGGAAAAAAATAAAAACAGAAAAAAAAACTTGAAAGAAGAAGGAAACTAAAAAAAAAAAGAAAGAAAGAACTAAAACACACAAGAAGAAAAAATTTGAAAGAAAGAAACTAAAACAACGAAACTTGAAAGAAGAGAACTAAAAACAAGAACAGCAGAAAACTTGAAAGAGAGAATGCAAACAGAAGAAAACTTGAAAGAAAGAACTAAAAACAATGAAAGAACTGAAAGAGGAGAGAGAATTAAACACAAAGAAAGGAAACTGAAGAGGAGAATGAAAAAAAAAGAAGAAAACTGAAAGAAAACTAAAAACAAAGAAAGAAAACTGAAAGAACATAAAAACAAAGAAAGAAAAATTGAAAGAGAACTAAAAAACAAAGTAAACTTGAAAGAGAGAACTAAAACAGAAGAAACTGAAAGAAAGAACTAAACAAAGAAGGAAACTGTGAAAGACAGAACTAAAAAACAAAACAAAGAAAGAAATTGAAGAAAGCGAATGCATGAGAGAAAGATTAAAGAAGGCCATATGTTCAAGTTCAAGTGAACCATAAAAAAGCAAGAGTCGGCTAAAATAAGAAACAAAAACAATCGAAATCCACGCAGCATAAACGGTCCGCGTAGTATTTACGCTGCCATTTGCTCGTCCAAATCGCCTTGCCGAGACGCATACCCAAATTACCCCAAATCGCTCGGGAATGCCGGGGGAAATATCCTGCTTGCGTAGCTGAGTACAAAACTACGCACGGCTTCATTCGAATCGGGCTTGTCGCCACTCTAGTTAGTACAATATAGCGCGGGTGATCATGAGCTTACGCGTATCGCGTATTGTTACTCGGGCCCGATCACTTCCGGGTCAATGCTGCCAGCGCGATAATCACTTTCGTTCCCTTGGGAATTTCCTTTGAAGCTTGTCCAAAACACATGATATACGCCCAATTTTTATCAAACATACGGTTTCTCAAATACTGCGTCATGCAGATTTTACATTTGATACCAATATATACTATGAATGAAACCCATTTTTTGGTGGTATTATAAGTATGTTAAAAGCATGTCCATGGATCACTTTAAGACGTTCTGGACCGTAGCTGTTCCCGAGTTAGCGTGCAATAGCTTTAGATAATAGACACCGTTTGACACTAGGTACCATGCGCGAGGGGGTTTGTGTACTGGAATGTTAATTCTTCTGTTCATGGATTGATCGAACAAATAAGTTCACGTTTCACGGGCATGTCCGGCCGTATCGCCGTGTGGCATCAAATCTCGCTCTTGTACGACCACCGTACATGGTACTAGCATATTTGATCACGAATCGTTCGAATAAAAGAAACCCACGTTTCGCAGACCTGGTGACTTCTCGCGAGTGGTTTGATAAGGTTAAAGGTTATTTTCTATGTTACGTATCCGTCTCCATAATATTACTCAGCATATATATATGAGCTCAGGCACCAGAGATGAATATATATTCCGAGATTCGTTACATGTCTATGATAATAATATACAAAAGGACGAAGGTGATAGACTTATTTGGGAGATTGTGGTTGGCATATGCCTGATAGCCATTACACAAGGTGGTTGCTTATAGACCAAAAATCAAATGTTGTGGCATTCTTCAAGATCACTTTCCAGTGCTGAGGTCTGGAGTAAGAGCTACATGTAAAATAATCACAACCTACCTATTGATCTTTACATAAGGATACATATGGATCAGAATTATCCGATAGCTAAAATCACCAATCAATCTTTGTTAACGATTCCCAGAGTTCATCATGGTGCAGAAATTGTTAAAGATCCAATAGTTCATACATGGTGCAGAAATTTGTTAAAGATCCAATAGTTCATACATGGTGCAGAAATTTGTTAAAGATCCAATAGTTCATACATGGTGCAGAAATTTGTTAAAGATCCAATACTTAATACATGGTGCAGAAATTTGTACGAAGTGCAACATCGTGCTACCTAACTACAATTGATGACTGTCGAAGGTACTTTTTACGAAACAGGTTGTCTTATTTGGAAAGTCCAATGTCTCTTAGGAAATAAGTTGTGATTTATTGCAGTTGTTGCTACTTTCTTTGAGTACGTTTTGTAAGACTAATAACTGCTGCAGTTATGGTCACTTTCCAATTTTCTAATGGGTCTTGTTGTTTAAGATGTCTCCCTAGACACGTCATTAAGTTGGCATCAGTCAACATTTTAGTGGCCAGAGTGTCATATTAGAGTGTTATAGAGTGTGATAAAGAGACACAAATGTAAACTTGTACCTGATGAAAGTGCTATAACTAAGTACTTTAACTACACGAAGTAAAAATCAAGTTCTGCTATAGAACACTTGCGAGATTGCAGGACGACATTTTCCAATTGATTCTGAAAACCATATGCAGATATCACGGGGGTGGTGGATGGTGGAGGGTATATAACCCCAATATTTTGGCATGGAGGGTGGTCCATGTAATCATCATCCCGTTTTTTATAATTGTGTGTGAAAAAATGTGCAATTCCACTTAAAAACCGATAAAGATATTCAAAATAATATTCACTGTTTGTAAAATAATCAGTCTCTTTTTTTTGTTACCAACAGTATTAAGTAGGGTCTGCCTAGACCGCACCTTAATATAGGCCTAAGTACCTATAGGGCGGACCAAACAGGCTGGACTGGGTACACTTCGCAATCAAAATTAAACTATGCCATTCACCCCTCCTGGTTCTTTCAAGATATTTTCACCACTACCCAAAACACACAAAGTGATCAAATTGTTGAAATGACCTTGACAAAGGACCTACTAATTTGAAAACGATAAGAGCTGCCTATTTCGAAAATTTAAACAATAAAATTATCAGAATCAGGTGATATGCCGTCTGCAACAAGTACACTAAACCACTGGCAGTATAAATTATAGAGCTTTAGTTAATGACTGCACCTTCGTTAAACCTTTTGTCAACACTGTGAAGATAAACAACAGTTTGTAATTCTCAAAATTTCGGCTAACCTGAGAGTTTATAACAGTAGTTGTTTTCAGATGTTGCCAAATTGATTGATTGGAAAATGTTGCTAACTTAGAATACTAAATGTTTGAGACAATGCTTATATTTATTACGGTTTGTTTTGAAGTATTGTTATATGAATAATAGAAACTATCCATAAACCTATGGTAAACTAAAACTCAATGTTAAGAGGTCGACAAAAATGGTGAATTAATTATGCAATACATTTAAAGCAAATTGATAACATTGGAACTGCTTTTCTTGATGCTTTCTATTATTGCATTTACAAAGAATGATTGCAGAGGTTTTAACTCTCTACGCAGTAAAAACTTTAAACACTGAGGAACCGACGAGACAGCTTAATTGGTGATCTTAAATGTTGTTAAATAATTCAGGATTTTCAAATGTTAGCGCGCATTGAACCATTCTTCATAAATTAATAATTGTTACAGGCACTTACTACAATTGCGTAAGAAATCATTAATTTACTTAAGACCATCCTATTGGTTTGTTTATGGATGTGATTTCGGCACTTACAGACAGTTAGAATCTAGTATATATACCAGCACAATTACCGCCAAATCCTATTCATTACTGATGCATGAATATGTATCTATTACCTTTTTGGCTCTGCAAGCAACTATAAACTATTTTGTCATTTTTCCCCCAAAAAAATCAAATTATATATTTTCATGACTATTTTCGGAATCAACATGTACAATGCATGCAATCGAGTACCAACAAGCATTTCAGTAGTGTTTGGGATGGCTTCTCAAAAGTCAGATTACTTATGTGTTATGATATTGACCTGTATAAAATTTGCCAAAGCGAAAAGAGTTAAAACGCCAACTGACTGTCCGAAAAGGCATCGCTCGTATCTACAGGATATAAACAGAGATTGTAGAATATTAATTTATAGAGCCAAGTACGACGTCATCCTACAACACAAATCAGTCGCCATAACAAGCTGTTTAAAACATCGCAGAGCCCATGACTTTCATAAACAAGATATCCCGCCATGTGGTATCCGGTGGGTACCCTTTCGGGTTCTTATGACATTTGATATTTCACCCCAAGGCAGTCCTCGTGAATGTTACGTATTCATGTTGGTATAATTGTATTCCCGAGTCTTATATTTAAGTATAATACAATTAAAGATGAGAATTACCGGCCAAAGTGCAATATAATTACTCGTGCATTTACGTTAATATTACCAAGATACCTAGGCCACACGCGACCCATTTTCAGAATGTATACACATAATAGTTAATAGGCTCGTTTTACCACTACGGTAGATGGCACGTTGTAGTAGCAACTGTAATTAACAATTTTGCCTTTACGCTGGTGATATTAGGAACTGCCTCCTTGAACCCATCCACATACTAACATTACAATAAGACTAGCATACGACATTAGCGAACAACACATACTACGATTTGTTTAGGACTACAAATGCAATGTCCAGATACCAAGCCTATGCTGCCCATAAACATGCGGATAAAAGTGGGGAAAAAAAGAAGAGGACCGAGAGATAGATAAAGAGAAGGAGAGTTAGAGATGGAGAGAAAGCATTAGGAGAGAGGACCAGAAAAGGGTACAGAATATGTTACAATGTTGATGTACTCATTATTCTCAAACTCCTGGATTTACCGTGGGTAATTTTGTCAGGGGCCGGGGAAGTCCTGAAGTTGACTGATTACCCCAACTGAATTCGCTGCAAGCGCCAACATTGCATTAGATAATTGGTAGTGCAGTCAACGGGCGTAGTAATTTGTTTGGGGTTGAAATGTGAGTGTTCTTCTAAGTTCCTGTGAAGCATATTATCATCCACAATCCTCCCATCAATATAAGTAGGTGTGAGTCCCTTTTCGGGTCACTTTCCGCATATTGACACACATACTTGAAACCCTTCAGATTCACCTACTTTTAACTTTTTCTGCCAGGACATCTACAAACAAACCACGTCTTTGTCATTCATTAATGGCTTTCAAACACTTATATAAAAGTATCAGGGTGGAAGAGGAATAAGCCGTGCATATTTTGGAGTAGGGCTTTTTTGGAGTAGGGCGAGTGTTTGTCAAAACATTTCTTCCAATACCTTGTATGAAATACTGAACGAAACGAAGGGTCACACTTAACATCTTGAATACTGTTACAGATTACCTGGGATAAAAAAAGTTTCCAAACAAACAAAAATAAAATAAACATGCATTGTGACTGTCATTGCTTATTGAGACTGCCTCACTATTTTATGTATGTATGTTATCATGGTTATTGTTAAAATAATATATGGAGATACAATGATGGTAAGTGGCAGTTTACAATCAGTATGCTCAGTAATGGTCCAGTAAAGTTCACAATGAGATCTATTAATTAGGTCATTGGCAAAGGAAAATGACTGTAAGTTGTATCTTTATGAGATATTACTGATCGATCTTCTTGTTAAGATAGCAATATTTCTTCTGGAATCGTAAATTAATTTACAGAATTGTTTTGACAAAGGGATTAGTCCTTCAGATATCAAATAATTTCAGTAAGCAGCACTATTTTGGATATACAAGTAAAGCATCATGCAGTTGAAACGATTGGGTGCATATTGTGAAATATCTTCATCATTACAAATTTGGCGGAACTCACTTGAACAACTCTAAATATACGGTATACAGGCTGTCCCAAAAATATTAACACTCGGAACAGAGGCATCTTGTTAAAAACTAACATGGTTATGTTTTTAAGGCCAAATAAATAAGCTTTTATTTGCCGTTATTTCATTCCAATCCGATATGTAGAACAAAAGATATGCTACGTCAAATAGGAGAGTGCAGAATCGGATTGGTCCGATTTGCATTGTTACATTGCGGAAAATATGATTTGTAACATTGGAAGTTAGGCCTATTGATTAACTATTGAAACCTACCGAAGACACTGACAATCCCTTTAAAACTTGGGTATGGGTCATGCAATAGAGTTGTGAACATTGTCTTTATGATGAGCAATACTTTGATGTGAGTTTTTCAAAAAAATAATCAGTTCACTTTCATTAGCAGACGTTAGCCAAATCTGTCAAAATTACACAGAATGCTAAAACCAAACCAAACCAAACCAAACAATCAGATGCTTCCGTATTGAATTGCCAAGGAAACCTATGATTCTGTAGACCACAGACAGAATAAAAAAACACGCAAACAAACAAAAACGAAAACACCTCTGATAATAGGCCTACATGGACTAGTGAATCATGTGGAATTGGAAATAAAGACAACCATCGAAGGCCCAATAGACCCATAATCATGATAATGGACCAGAATGGCAAGAACCCAAGTCACTATCTTTCATGTTAAAGAGCTGTTTTGGAAATCCAACGATGAGGAATGAGGGCTTGGTAAAACATGGAAACAGGAATCTCAAAGTCTTCATTGAAAAGAATAACACAGCAAGATATATTTGTTTTCCCTTTAAAATGGAAAAAAAAAAAATGTGGTCTGAAGTCAAGTGTATTCATGTTGCGTTGCGTTGATTCTTTGCACTCTCATATTTAATGAATTAGCATATCGTTTGTGGAATGAAATAAATTGCAAATAAAAGCTTATTTTATTGGTTTAAAAGCAATACCAAACAAAGACTCATGCGTGTCTTTCTTTTTAACAAAATGCCCTTGTCTCGAGTGTTAATATTTTTGGATAGCCTGCAGGAGGAAATACGATGGTTACTTTTGAATCTTTATTTTGTGTCCATTGGACTGTTTCCCGAGTCCCGGGTTACACGAAACTTCAATTTATTTTATGATATTTGCTTCACTGTTTTAAAAATTCATCTCCATGTGAAATTCAAGCATATCTGGTCAAATTAATCCGTAGCGGGTGTTATTGGGTTATTCCAAAAATTATCCAAACCCCCAAACATGTCAAAGATGAGAGTGGGAATTCTCACACCTTTCTTTTCAAAATGCATGGGAATTCCCATAGTGAAATAAAAAAGTGTATGGGAATTCCCATCAGGAAATCCAAAAGTGCATGGGGATTTTCACACTGAAAAGCATATCCAATATTCCAATTGTCATTTTGATAAACTGAATAGATAATTGAGTAATTGAGTAGCTAACCAAAGATGACTCTGGAATTCTCATGACTCACCCACTCAACAAATCCTATTTCCCAAAGAATGCTATCACTTAGTAGGCTGCTTTTTCGTTCTCGTTGGTCACAAACACCCAAAGATGACATGATAAAAAAGCCAAAGGAATTCCCACACTGATTTATCAAAAACTGCTTGGGAATTCCCATAGTCATTTCGAATTTTGAAATTATAATCTTTTTGGGGGGATTTCTGGAATAGCCCATTGTAATAAAGTTAATGTATCAGATTCAAACACACTAACATTCAAGTATGCACAAAAATAGGGTGTTGGAATTAATGTGACTATTGGATTTTTTCAGAGCCACGAAGCATGACTCGATTCAATAGGCTGCACAGGATTTCGTGTCCATGAACTGCATTTTATTGCACTTTTCAAAAATCACGGAGCGGACCGCTGCCTTGTTTTAGAGAGAAATTACCCCTAGATCTGACAAGAAAAATAACCCCACATCCTTTTCTGCGGTGATCGTCAGGTTGATAGTCATTTTCCTCTAAGGACGTAAGTGATATAGACGGATCGATCACATTTTCAAGAAATGATAACCAAGTCCAAGACAAGCATTTAAATGACTTGTATTACTATTATATTGAGAAATTCAAAAGAATTACTCAATCGGGTATGGTTTCATAATCCAACAAGTACAAAACTAGCAAATTAATGAAAATTTGGCTGAAAATCCAAAATGGTGACCGTGGTGCGTATTGTTTTCAGTTGTTTTACACAAATAGCCAGAAGAAGAAAATTAAATGGACGAGAAGCCATTTTCATGTCTTACAAGAAAGATAAGAATTAGATAAGATTACTTTAAGCCTTTAAAAATTAAAGAAAAATCGTCTTTGGTTCGAAAATCCACAAAATCCAGGAAAATTGGCACAAATCCACTGCAATAAATGATCAGGGCCGAACCCTATGTCTGTGATCAGGGCCGTGTGTCTAACATTTTCTGAATGGGCGGAGATGCACTATAACATTAACAAAAATAACATTTAAATTACAAAAGACGCGGTTTCACAGTTTAGTGATAAGTTGAGATCATTACCTTTGGCCAACATAGTATTTGTCAGTTTTGATTACCTTTCACATATGCATCAATTCGATTTTAAGTAGTCTTCAGTTTAGTCTACGTTCATTTTTGTGGAGGAATGAATCCGTAATCCTTTTTTATTGATTGCGTTCGCTGATAGGTAGCAACAGCCTTGGTGTCAACCGTAAATTTTGCGTAAGCAGAATTTGGTTAAAAAGAAGATGGTAAGACAGACTTGGAAGGTAAAGAGCTGCCTATAAGACCGATTCAATAGCCAGCATGTTGGTGGACAAGATAGAAGCATTCCAGTAACTATAATTTATTCACCTGTCAATGATCCTGTGCATCGCTAAACATGGATCGATTGGGACAGGTGAATTTTATCCTGGAAGTATGCATCTTTTGTCCATCAACATGTATGTGTGGCTGACGTCATATTGAATATGGTCTATAGACTGAAATTAGTGTACTCAAAGAGGTTCTATATAGATAGAGAGCAAGGACGTTACGTAATCTTAGAAATTCACCGTCTCCCATGTTTTGCCGACCACAAAGAAAATATAGAGTACCAACAATTAGAAAGCAATGGCTGCCTCCGCTTCTTCCACATACTGTGGGTGCCGCTTTGCATATACACTAAAATCGGTAGTGATACAAATTGATGTATGTGTTCGAGGTGGCCAGGTGTAATAATAGTGCACCTGGATCATTGTGCTCAGATACTCTTTTTTCTCATAAGGGCAATGCGCGCTTAGGTGAAACGAGGTATTCAGTGAGGCGGTTTATTTAAATCAAGACGACTGACGTGTCATTTCATTCGTTGTGTGGCCATGGGTAGGACAAAATTTAACCACCCAATAGCACCCAACATCCAACAACTGATATTTTGCCGGATGTTTGTATCGAATTGACATTATGTGTGCTTCTATACAAGCACCAAACAATATTATTCCGTGCAATATTCAAAATGTCAACGCCCAGCACGGACGACTGGTTTTGAATGGTTTAACCCCCTTGGTGCTACTCGCCATCAATCAAACAACAAGTAAATTTATTAATGGCATGCAAATGATTAAAGATTTCACAAGCAATCCAGATCCTTACGGCTGAATAAATTCGACAATAAACCCTTCTGTGAAAGTACAATCAATAGCTTCTATTAGAGCAGTCAAACGAGTTCAGGACGGTAAATGGCAATTTAAGGTCAATGGCCTTTTTGTCCCGGCCACATTGAAATGTGAAGTGGGAACAACGTTTTGCGAAGCAGTGAACCGTCATTGACATCGTTGCTTCAAAGTGGCACTGGGCTATTCCCATGATTCCGATAAGAACAAGCTAAGCAGACTATAGGGGCGCATCATCAATTCCTTAATCTTTCCAAGATTATGAAGATAGAGCACATAATTCAAACTTATGCACCACTAGCCATTTAATAGTAGTACGCTTTATTCCCTGCGCGTGCTAACACATTTAAATGATGCAAAAAACCTCGTGTCAAATATATTTTTTGAGCTACTCCAAGCTTTAATTTAAAATAGAAACTCTAATGTTTGATATTTGTAATAATTTGTAGTGTTTTAAGTATCTTTCGTACCTCTGAAACTCACTCGAAAGTGCCACTTTTGCAAGCGCGCTTTTAAGTTGTTTCTGTAAATGTATAAGGATCACGCGGGCATATTTGTAAAGTGCGTTTGCATCTCCCTTTTTATTTTGTTACCCTTCTGTAACTAGAAATATGTTCCATATTCGAGCACTTTAGGTTTTTTTTTGCTCTAACAGACACCTCGAGTTCAGTTTCTGCAGATCGTGTGTCCATAGCTACAGTTGCTTTTACAAAGCATACCGCCATTCAACCGTGTACGGCTGCCACCAACGAACAGCTGTATGCATAACTGACAGTTAGTTGGCGGGGGAAAGGGGATAACACGAAACGCGTCTTTGTATGCGGGGCAGGGGATGGAAAAACCCAGAGAATCTCGTAAAACAGAACATAAATATTATCTGGATCGTGCCTTATTTTTGTTTTATTCAAGCTAATTTTCAACAAAAACTATAGATATATCTTAATGTCTAATTATGGCAAAGAATCTTATACAAAATGTCATTCAAATTAAAAACTTCCCATATATATCCTGTCGCATTAACATACGGTTCCCAAACCCAAAAACTTTTGGAAAGGGTGATACGAAAGGGCACGCCTCTTTGTTTCCCCACTCTGGACTATATGTTGGTAAGATGGCGTACTTCATCCACCACAAATAAAGAATCTTCCCCCAATGTTAGCTCGTATATCTAAAGCGAGTTGTAAACAGGGACGAACTTTAAGAACTAATAGTAACCGATATGCAAATACATTTCTACATAGGCAGGGACCTCCTGCTCCTTAATAACGTACTTTCGAAAGCCTTCGGTATCCCTAAGTACTAGAGGAATGGAAAATCTGACGATTCTGCAAAAAAAGGGAGGTAGCGGTATTTTTCTTTTTAGATATGGGGCCAATTTCCCAAACTTAAGGCAAGGGACCGCTCCGTGATGTTTTTTGCGTCAAAACTGCATTGAAATACAAGCTAAGGGAGTTTAGGGATGTAAAGGTGAGTATTTTTGGAAATGATTTATTTTAAGAATGAGAAGGTTGAAAAAGTAATTCTTTCACGCAGAAACTACGCAGGCCTAATTTATTAAAGGCTACTCAGAGATTTTGAGATCTAGATATAAGTTTTAAGTTGAAAAGAATCGCTTAAAATGCTTAATTCCTGGACTCGCATTTAATAGCTACACAAGATTAGTGTATATCCCCCTAACATCTGAACTGCCTGATTGCACTTTTCAAAAAATCCACCGAGCTGCCTGCCACGGACCCATTACGGTCGTGTGCGATTATCCTGTTGAATGCATCGGTATGGTCATTATCCTTATCGTACAGGTCATGTGGTGGAGATACACTGTAACATAACAAAATAACATTGGAATACAAAAGACGCAGTTTCACAGTTTAGTGATAAGTTGAGATCATTACCTTTGGCCAACATAGTATTGGGCCATTCGTCAAAAAGGTAACCTTTTGATAAACAAATGACTAATGGTTTTGCAAATTTCTTTACATTATTCATGTTAACAATCCTTCCAAGTTTCCGGCATGAAATTTTTTCTTAACAATATGTTCAACCAAAACATCTCATTTGGACATAAAGGAATGTGTTTAATATTTGGGGATAAAAAGTGAGCTTATTTACACCATTTTGTTTTAAGTTTTAAATGAATACATTCATTTTCTGTTTGAAATTACTGCCTAAAGTTTACGTGGACCCATTTCAATCTCAAAATTATGTTGGAAAAATAACAATTATAGAAAAGGACAAGGAATTAACAGAGAATGTTAATGACTTTGGCAGTCACCACACGTGGGACAACAAAAGACAAAGAAGTTTTTATTACTAGAAAACCACTGTCTCAGTAATGTTCGTATTCATGTCAAAAGCCAGTTTATATGTTCCTTCTGTTAACAAAAAATAAATGGTTTAGATCTTTCTCCTGTCAAAAGTTATTGATTGCGACTTACTGGGGTCAACACACGTGACCGCACTCACCGTTTTTGTGAAGGACATTACATTTCTGGTCATATTGAAGAATGTAGCGTATTATCTTTTATTAGCAGTTTAAAAATATGAATATGATCAGATTAAACAGAACACAACAAGTAATTGTAATAAAGGACTAGTCTAACTTGAGTTCCCGTGTCTTGGAGAGAGTTTGGGGTGAAGTTGCCAAATTTGCAGACATGAACTATTTCAACAAGGAAATTCTTCTACTAGGAGTAGCATGTCTTTGCAAGTTATTACTAATGGCATTGTACTGAAAGTGCTTGAAAATAGGTGAGAAATGGAAATTACACAAGATTTGATTACAACTTCATGTTTGGTGCAACATAAACAATGGTAACCAATTTTGTGTATGAGTCCAATGGAGATGTTCACACACGTAACCACCAATGTAACACACGTGACCCGGCATTAGTGAAATAAACTTTGTTAATTACCCAGTAAAGTTTCTTGTTACTTTTAAGTACCAACATTGTTGTCATGACAAAGAGTACCAATCTTGTCTGATATAAATTAAGAAGCTGAGTACTTAAAATAACTCACAGAATTTTGTGTGAAGTTGGAATTCTAAAAACCCCTTTTGTCTGAGGTCACAAACGTGGCCGAGCGATATTTGCCCCTCATGACAAAATCATCAATCTGGCGAAAATGGAAACGTTTTATTTTTTGGTTAGGATTGGGTCTAAGGTTTTCTTATACATAAAGTAATAACAGATTGTTTATATTGGCAAAACAGCATTGGGTTTCATCACAAATCAAAAATTTCCCATTTTTCGGTCACAACGGACCGAAGAATGGCCCAATTTGTCTTGTTAGATACACTCGATGTATGCATCAATTCGACTCTAGTATTCGTTTAGTCCTACGTTCAGTTTGTTGGATGAGTGAACCCGTTCCTTTTTTATTGATTTGCGTTCGGCTAATAGTAGGCAACAACCTTGGTAATTTGGGTAAGAGAGAATTTGGTAAGACTGAATTGGTAGAGTAGATTTTTTGCAGGTAAAGAGCTGCCGCATAGACTGAAAATAGTGTTACGCTGCCATTTTATCAAGCAATCAAACAACAAGTAAATTTATTAAAAGGCTGCAAATGCCAAAAACATTCATTAAACACTTAACGCTGGACTCGTGCTCAGGCACATTCATGGCTTCACACACCAGGGAGTTTAGGGATAAAGATAAGCAATCACTGACCTCCAGTCGGGAAGCAAGTGTGGGCACATGAGCAGATATCGGGTTGCAGTTTTCATTGATATACGGCTCGGGCGAGACACTCTGGCTAGAAAATCTAGGGTCAATCTCGTGTCAAAATTGCTATTCTCGCTAATTTTGAGAAATGTTTCCAGTTGACTGGCCTAAACAATGGAACCACTGAAGTGAATCTGGGTCAAAGTGCCCAAGTCCAGGCAGTGTGTTAAACGATTTTTAACAAGCAATCCATATCCTTACTCTGAAGTAAAATTTCGAAATAAAACCCTCCTGTGAAAGTACAAATACAATAGCTTCTATTAAGCAGTCAAACGAGTTCAGGACGGTAAATGGCAATTTAAGGTCAAGTGCCTGGTGCCGCCAACATTGGAATATGAAGTGGGAACACGTTTTTCGAGCAGGAAACGTAATTGACATCGTGCTACAAAGTGACACTGGCTATTCCTATAAACAAACAACTCACAGACTATAGAGGGCGCAACATCAATTTCTTATTCCTCCAAGATAGAGCATTGATTATACGTAATGCATTGTAGGACGCTTCATCCTGCTAACACATTTTATGAAGGAAAAACCTCGTGGTCAATATATTTTGAGCTACCTACCAAGCTTAATAGAACTCCTCATGATAATGACTCTCTTTGAAATTTGTAATCTTGTAGTGTTTTAAGTCGTATCCCTGAAATTCACTCGACAGTCCACATTTTGGCAAGCGCGCTTTTAAGTCGTTATCATGTAAATGTATAAGGAATCACGCAGCCATATTGATACAGTGCGTTTGCATCTCCCATGTTTTATTTTGTTACCCTTCTTTACTAAATAATGTTCAATATTCGAAGCAAGTTAGTGTTTTTTTTTGCGTCTACAGACACCTCGAGTTCAGTTTCTGCAGATCGTGTGTAAAGAGCTACAGTTGCTTTTACCACAACATAACCGCCATCACGTGTATGGCTGACAACCGAACAGCTGCAAGCATTACGTGTACAGTAGTTGGCCACGGGAAAGGGGATAGCACGAAACGCATCTTTTGTATCGGGGCCGGGGAAACCATAGAATCTCGTAACAGAACAAATATATTTGGACCTTTCTCTAATTTGCACAAAACTATAGACTAATACTTTAGTGTCTAATTATGACAAAGAAGCTTATCAAAATTTGAATCAGAAATTAAACTTCCCATATATATCCTGCAAAATTTGATCAAAATTAAACTAATCCCATACGGTATATATATCCTGTCGCATTAACATGTTTTAAGTTTACGGTCCCAAACCCCAAGAACTTTGTTGTATTAAATGTTTTTAGACCAGGACTATGTTGAGGTAAGATGGCGTACTTCATCCACCTACAATAAAAGAATCTTTTGTATCTTTTGTATATATAAAGCCTGTGTGAACAGTCGCTCTTTACAACTAATAGACCGATATGCAAATACATTTCTACATAAGGCAGGAACTCGAGGCTCCTTTGGGTGGAGGATCTTTAATAGAAAACATTGCTCTTGAAAGCTTTTCATATAAAGGTGGGTATTTGGAACTTATTTTTTTTAAGAATGAGAAATTTTGAAAAAAATAATTCTTTCACGGAGGAGGTAAGCATGTATGAGTGTTATTTTGATTTCGAATATAATTTTTTTTGTCAAAGTTTTCAACGGGTGGGAGTTTGAGATTAATAGATTTTTCGTTTTGATGCAGTTATCTTTTTATGTGTACTATAATAGTACCATTTTTTTGTTTATACCCAAATTGCGGATCCGGATTTTAACAAAGTTGTGATTTTGTATAAGAACTACATCGATTTGAGCTTACATGCAAATAAACACGAATTGGTCCTAATATCTGACTCAGCCTGATATCATTCTAGAGACAAATTAGAACAGCCCTAATTAGTTTCTAGTGCTAGAAAAAGTTGGAGGGGGTAGTAAACTCAATCTAAAGCCTTTAATGTTAACTCAGCCGCACGCTTTTAATACACTACACTTTGCTACAATATGCTACCCATGGTATGTTGTATCGGTACACTATCATTGGTAGAAATCAACCACAATTAATAATAAGAAGAAACTGGACCTGGGAACAGATCTAATTGACAAGACGGCCGTATGGGAATGGTTGTGATCCCCCCTTAATGAACCTGAGGTGATTGACCTTTGACCCCTGTACTGCACCATGTTCACCAAAATGGCATTAAAATGTATTTTACGTGTTAACAACTTTACAAGGATCAATATTATGACGTTTCAAATCAATCCAAGCTGTCGGATTTACCTGTTCACCCATATAACGTGACCCTGGGTCACAAAATGGGGTTCAACGGTAGTTGTTCTGTATTTTATGATGACACAAGGATATCTATGAACAAATTTCAGCTCAAAGCGGAGCTGTTTGTAGATTTTGACCTTTGACTTTTAACTTGACATTGGGGTCGAGATACATAGACTTCTTTTACCTTAATGTTACATCACTGCCGCAATAACAGGAATTTATCTGTTCTTCTATAGGCTGAGATAAACCAATTTGGTCTTGATTTAGCATTTTTTGCAAAATTGACCTTTGACCCCCATAATGACCATTGATCCCGGTTACAAAAAACCTCGTGTACAAAAACACAAATGCATTGTTCCAATGCAAATAAAAAAATTCACTATGCTTAGTTGGGAGATAAAAATTCTTGAATTTTTATCTAAAACCGGAGGAAATGCCTTAATGACCTTTGACCTCCAAAATAAATATCGTGCATACACCAGGTAACATGAATGCAAATCGGAAAGAGTTAAGTCACTGTACTATGTTTGGGTTGTGAGAGTAAAAATTGTTGAATATTTGGAATATTTTTGGTTTTTGAACAGAAGTTCCCCCCTTAATGACCTTGGCCCCCAGGCCGAGAACAACATTGATAAGGGTCTAAGCTGCTTCATTATGTATGAGGCACGTGCCAGTCAAACGTTGAATATCAGATAGCATTTTGAAGATTTTTTGAAGATTTTTCTCATTAAGACCGGAAGTGCCCCCTTAATGACCCCAGAGTGACATCCGTCCCTAACTTTTGTGGAAGGCGTCAAAGCTGCTCACATTGCATGAGTCACGTTACATGCAATGGTAAACTGTAGGAGGAGATATGATTTCAAGAAAATCACACTTTTGACCACTGTGATACCCTAGATGATCCCAACAGGGGTCAACGTCATGTGACAGAAATGGGATGCGTCATGCGGTAATCGTGGAAGTCTGGTCAGATGACTCAACCAGACTGAAGCTAGACGCAGTGAAGTGTTGGACAGAAGAAAGAGAACTAGATCTGTTTACAGATCTTGAACACAGTCGAGAGTATTCAAACCGCGGAACTGTAGAAGAATGCATTTTTGTGAAAATCAGGTCTTGGGACTACTGTGACCCCCAAAGTGACCTTTTATCAAAATTTTCATTAAAGTAGCTTTTGTGGGGGAGTCAAGCTGCATCACATACTGAGTCATGTGATCAGACATGTGTAATCTGTAAAAGGAGAGTAGTGATTTGAAGTATAACTAATTTGATTGTATTTGACCTTGACCCTAAACCATGGTCATGTGATGGGGTCATGTATGACTTTTATTGACCCTTCTCATCAGCACTACAGGGTGTGATAAAAAGATTTTCTATTTGACTTGTTTTAAATTTACAACAGTAAATATGTTGGACCTCTGTGACCCCAGATGACCCCATATTGACATCTTGACCCATTAATTTGTAAAGGGGCTCAAGCTAATTCATATGCATGACTCACATGATCAGGTTTGCCTTAATCTGTAGAGGAAAGGGAGTAGTGATTTGAAGTGTAACGTTAATTTGAAGTAATTTTGACTTGACCCCTAAAACCAGGGTCAAAATGATGAATTAAATTGACTTTTATTGACCGCCCATCAAGTCCTATAAGATGGCTAAACAGATTTTCTATTTGAGCTATTTTAAGTTTGCACACAGTAAGTATGTTTGACCCTGTGACCCCAGCTGACCCCATATTGACCTCTTGGACCCATAACTTTTGTAAAGGGGCTTAAGCTAATTAATATGCATGACTCACAGGATCGTTGTATAATCTGTAGGAGGAGTAGTGATTGAAAGTGTAACGTAATTTGAGGATTTTGACCTTTGGCCCCTATCTATACCCTGGGTAAAGTGATGAAGTAATGATTGACTTTTTTGTATGTTGATTCAGTTGAAGAAGAACCGAAGAAACAAGGGACAACAGCATTACGTGTCTGATCAGTGTTGATTTCTTGTTATTTGGAATAAACCAACCGATGATGGCAAGCCTGTATACTGTCATAGTATAACTTGAATCACGTAGGCGAGTAGTTTTTCGAGAGGATGCGTGTTTGACAAACTCAGTCCACTTTAAAGGTACCAAAATCACTTATATTCCCTTGGAGTATCATATTTATTATGAAAAATCACATGGGGCTATATGAGCTATGAAAAACATTGATAACACATGATGCTAAGTGGAAGTGTATCAGCTTTATCCTCGGTGGGGACGTAGATTACCTAGCACGCTCAGGAAATATTTCACAGATTGTAGTATTGCAAAAGAAGATGATATAAACACGCTATCGTCCAAAATTTGACTTAAGGTAACATGTGTTTTCTGAATATCAGATCGCTGTCTTAATGGACATTTAATAAAGATTAATTTATTATATTATTTTAAAGTAACCCAAGTATTAAAAAGACGTAATTGAATTAAAGTCAAAGGTTGAAACATAGTGATCGTTTCAAACAAACACCAAAACACAACAAATCAACGAATCTTGGATCATCATTTTAGAATCTGACAGAAAGAAGGACAAAAGATGGAAAATAGCTCAGGATTAAAGGGCGCCCGTATGTTGGTGATTTCTATATTATAAACGTAATACAGGATACTTTTCGGCAGGGAAGAACTGAACCGTTTCAAAAACTACTGATACCATGGGAATGCTGACAGGCCATCTGTTCAAACCATAAAATACCCATATCCTGCATGGATCATGAGATGACTATTATAATTATTGTAAATTTATATCGACATCGCTTTTTGCACGGTTTGCCTTCGCATTTGGTGGAGAGACTTCCAACGGACATGTAAAAGGGCCCTGTTACATATAAAAAACGGACATCAACGAATTTAAACATTCCACATCAACTTCCCGAAGGTCCGTTTTGGGGATTCGTATGTTCGTTTTTGGCTTTGGTCGTCCAATTCATTCTTCGATATCCTATAATTTATAGGTACTTACATTTTGGAGCGATTCATAATGGTCTCAATTAATAGATTATTGCTAAAACATTAGTATCTAATAAAGTTACCATTTCATGGTCAAAAGTGGATACATAGCCGATGCTGTGCTTTATGGTAGTGGCGGCCATATTGAATCTCTTAATAATGGTGGTTAAGACTCCTATTTTAATTTGTTCACAATGGGCTGTTTGATGGACAGACCAAAACAATTACAACTTTTGAGTATTAACAGATGAGTTTTAGGGTTTTGGTGGCAATTTTTTGCTTTCTTCGAAAATACTCAAGGGTTTAGATTTTGACCAACAGACAGCATAGCCAAGACAGGTACGAACACACAAAACAAAGCATCCGTGTGTCCCTTTGCAGACGAACAAAAGGTCAAGAAATCAACTGGTTCAAAAAAAGAGGAGACGAAAACAGATATATTTTTCAAATAAGTTAAATATTATTTTAGAGTCAATAGCCAAGTACAGATCATAAGTGACTACCTGTTGCGACCACGTGGGAATTCCAAAAGTAGAAACTAATCTGAAGAAGACTTCAATGAAGAACAGCGACAACAGAATACTAATTCTTTGCCAAGATCAAGAAGACCATTTTTACATGAGTTTATAAAGTTTGAACACTACCAGAATGAATGAAATGAAACGAATTGGTCTGCGGGCAAGAGCAATATCAAAGTGCCTTTAGACACAGTGTTATTTCAATATTTATGAACGCAACTCTATCCAAAATACTTTATCCGTTTCAATCTTTTTTAAAAAAATGTGCCATGAGCAATGAACGTTTCATTTTATTGTACAATATTCTTGTATTCAAAGAACTCATATCCAAAATATGTTCCAAATCTGCTTAAACATATAGTTGATCAATGAAAGTTTTTGTGCAAACTGTTGTTGACAAAAACCTTGCAGGCTTTATATTATTATTATTATTTTCAATAGACAAGAATTTTATTACTTCTTAAATATTCCAGCTGGCCACAATCAAACCACAGGAAAAATATCATTGACCAAATGAGTGAGGTGGTAGTTGACAAATGTATACTGTGTAAAAATTCCATTGGAATGGAGGAAAAAGAAAAATGAGTTAAAGTAAATGTAAATATCATATCGCTTAACTGTTATAAGCGATTTATTATCGCATTTTTCAAATAGTTATGTAAAGAATGAGTACGATTCTGTTGAGTGAAGTAAAGACGTCAGGAGAATTCCACGCACATTCCTTTATGTTATCTGTACTGGAATCGTATAGGAAATAGCACTGATGCGACTTAAGATCTGGCAAAGTTCCTACCTACAAGGGATACCTGAAACCAAATGTACTTCCACAATGTAATTGGTTGATGAGGGCAAACATTGGCAAGGCACAATCACATTATGGATGAAAAGATATTCAACGCCAAAGTTAAGCGAACTGGTCTCACTATCTTAGTTATATTATGCATTAGGTCGCGTAAATCTGTCGAAGGAAAGGTGAATTAGTCAAATTTACTTAACCAATATAGCGTTTTCCCTTCGGCCCTCCCAAGTTCAAAGTAATTAACGCATACCTACGTGCGTCCCATCTTGGGGACGTGTTGAATATCTTTAACTCGACACTTTCTTCGTTCAATTACGATTGAGGACTCAAAAGTTTAAATTGGAGTTTAACAGTATTAAATCAACAATGCCAAAATCCATTCACCTGCCACCACGTCACATCAGCAGGTATAGCCGTGGTTTTCCCCGCCACATAATTCACATTATAGGCAATAGAAGGTGAAGGTTAAGTGGGCGTGTGAAATTAAGACCTTCCGAGAATAAGCGGCTGAAGATTGAGTAAACCGATATCAGGTTCGTTGAGTTCCCACCTTCAAATGAACTTATACCGAGAGGAAGTCGCGTAGTAAACATCTGTATTATATGTTCATGGCAAGATAACCGGTGAAATTCTTGGCATGAAGAAGCTTCTTGGTTCACTGAGACTGGCAATTTGCGGTAAAGAAACGCGCGTCTATATCACGCCATCGCCTGCAATGCAGTTATACTGTAGCAATAACAGTGTGTTGAGGGCCGGGTCTCCAAACAAACATTTGCGGTACTCGAGAGGGCAACCTCGAACTGAATTTCTATGAAAAACGTGTTTAAAATAGTTTACCACTATTCTACACAAATCAAAGTACCACGAATTACAAGGTAACATATTAATTTCATTGTTGCATTTGCAACCTCCGGTTTACCTTACCGAGAGTTATAAATTACAATATAATTATAAACTTTTGCGAATATTATCAACCACGTTTTATTAGAAATATTTCATTAAAGCGGAGTTGATTGATCCGAATTTTACTATAGAATTTCTCATAGGAGTTTGTTTCTGAGTAGAAAATCACTGAGATAAGACTGAGAAAGATGAATACCACTAGGAATGACAGATCGGCCGGACAGAATGACAGTTTCCATTAATAAAGGGGATTCGAAACCAGGTTTTAACCCAATATGACGGATAGTTATCAACCCATAAATTATTATACCCCAATTAGAAAAGTATAGGCATCATAGTGAACTAAATTTCATATTTAATAATATCAAGCGAGTAGGATACCAGCGCTTCGGCGAAATTTGAACTTACAATAGTTATTGCACCACAGAGCACGGAGCAGATGGCCTTTGAGCTTTGAGATCATCAAAAGTTTTACGGATTTTGCCCCACCGAGATCTGAGGGCTGTGTGGATATTCACGTGTTTATGCGTTTTTGATCTGCCTCATCCCCTTGGCAATGTTAATTTGCACCTGATATACGCTATTGAAATCACTAATTTCAAGCATAAAAAGCCACCAAACTAAGCTAGGGACTTCTCACATATTATGATAGCTTATGATCAATCTATGTTATGATATTGGTCGTCGAGATGAGCCTTTCCATCCACATCCTTTCAGAAATATATTTATGTCTTATATCAACTTATGTCTTATATCAACTTACAAAGAACTGGTATATGTAATTGACTTTGATGAGTTGGTATGCAGACACCAAACGGCTTTGCACGTGCACAGTTCAGACTCCCTTCAGCGACGTACAAGCCCGATTTGGAGTCTATTTTTAAAGGTGATTTAATCATTTATCTTCACTTAGACCCGTAACCACATTATGAGAGACACATGGGGTAGCTTGAGGTTATATAGGCCGCTGTGTATCACACATTAAGAACACGTGTTATGTGGAACAGAGAGCTTTTTATTTTGAATACTTAATTATGCAGCCTGATCTAATCAAGCAAAGTAGCCACACATTAGTTGAACAAAGTTGCTCAAAGTGAACTAACCTTCAGCTAAATGGAACAGACAAACTCCCGTAGTGTATTTCTGCTGTCAATATAGATTCTATGTGGCTTGCACCATACTTATGTATTTTCGGTTGTTACCAACAAACTGTTGCAACTTCTTTTCATCCTTACGAATTAGTTTAGAGTGAATTTTTAAAGCATATCAGATTAGTAGGTCAAAAGATGAACAATCGACTGCCGGTAAGTTACACAATTTGCAACACACGTTGGGTTACAAATAAGTCCCCAAGCTTTTCAATGATAAGTTAAAATGAAACCGTAAATGTTCAACTTTTTAGCATTCCAGGCCATTTCTAAAAGCAAAATACGAAATCACTGGAAATAATGAAATTGCTGCTGAGTTACATAATTTAATTAAAAGGAATTCAATAACATAAAGTACATTTCATCGCAAAAATGTTTGCAAGGCTAGCGACAAGCATGATTAATTTCCCGCCTTTTGTTCAGGACCCATCATCTATTGATAACATACGGGATAAAAAACACCGACTCGTTGAAAACCAATGGCAGCAAGTATGTAACTGTGGGCACTTTTCGAAGGGTACTTTGGTTTACCAAGTCTGCCATAACTTAAACATTATAGGGCGATTTTGTTCATAAAGTATGTTCAGAACTTCAAAAATTGGAAATGCTAAATATTGGAAATTGCTGATATCTATATGAAGCTTCATTGGTATCATCTCATACTAAACTCAACCTAAATTCACAGGCTTATGAACGTGAAATAGACTTTAATTTAGGATATTTTCGCCATAGACATAATTATTATAACATATTTTCACCATAAAAATAAACACTGCTGAAATGCACAAGTAAACTTTTTGCAAAAGATTGTAAAATAAGGAGCAAAACAACTTTCAAATTTACCCTGTTTGTACATTTTGTTCCTACTCTCAGCCTGGATGCATTTTCGTCTACATTATACTTCATAATCTTTTCATGTAAACGGTCTTTGTAATTTTACAAAGGTTTGTAACACTGTTATTATTGGAAACAATTAGTAGAGAACTTATAAGAATGGACGCCTATTCAATGAGATAGCGCTATAAGCAGTCTCGCATTTACATTATAAGAGCAAATCAAATATATTCAAAGATAATACAATTTGAAATGGATCACAAGATCAAGGTATGGATCTACTTTGTAATGTTTGTGATTCAAATATCAAACAAAGATACTGTTGGGACATATCATTGGCAGTCGTGTAAATTTTAAAGGTTAAAAGTAGTAATATGGGTATATCTTCATTCGTATGTTTGATAATCTGTGATAAAGAGAAGAGTAATACTTCCCTCTTTTGATCAAGTATCAATATTCATCTCGTTTTTAGTTAGTCTTGATATCGTATTATCACACTTAACTAATATTAACACTAACATTTCATATTCTCAGTTTTCTTGTCTCTCTATTCATTGTGATCAATGAAACATTGTCATTATTTAAGCAGTTACCTATACCGAAACAAATAAATTGATCCTCGTCACTGACCACCCCACCAAAAGGTAGGAAGATCCTGTTTTTGTTTGTGTTTTTCTATTCTTTCCACAATGAACAATCGTTGACTTGTTAAGAGTTAATTACACTTTTGATGATAATTTAACACCAGTGTAAGTGAAATTAATCAATTGCAATTATACAGTTAAACAAATTGGTGTTAACAATAAACTTTAGCGTGTTAATTCTAAACCCCTTCGGTGTAATTCTTTAGAATTGAATTTATTTAATTAATTTGAATTGCCATTTTTAAAATGACTACATTAAGACAATAACAGAAACTTATGAAGGTACCATTATTGTTTTGGTAACGTTATTGTATTACAGTGATATCCAGCATTCAAAATGAAACCTTGTTCATTGTCAACAACGAAGAAAGTGTATAAGCTTCATATTCAAAATTAAAACAATTGTTGGCTTTATTAAAATTTTGCATTAATATATAGAAACAGGTTGTGGGCACGTTAGTTTACAAGTTGAGTAGAACTTAAATGCGAAAATAAATACATCACATTATGTTTGCATATATATGCATTTGTTATCAGATATGATAGATTCCAATGGTGGATTAAATCTCTTGTAATAGGTTTGTATGATGCATGCGTGTATTGTGAATGGGCATTATAATACAAAAAATATCTTGTGCACGTTTATTAAAAAAAGTACAAGCGTTTTCTCACAAATGCTAACATACCTTAACCACGCCCGATCAGTAATGAAAGAGTGAATAAATAGACATTCGCAAACATGAGCCTGTGCGGTTCCCTCATTGAGTGCATTTACCAAGAAAATGGTCCTATTCAAACTCAGGTATTTTAGGTCAGAGCCAGAACTGAACAAACTCGCAACTTGTGCAGTTCATTCCCAGATAATAGTCACATTCAAGCTCCGGATACTTTAGCTCAGTGCCAGAACTGCACAAACAAGCAACGTGTGCAGTAGCTCAGCCACTTTAGAACTCTTTACACTCGCAACTTATGCAATTCATTAAATGAGTGTTAAATATCCAGATAAAAGTCACATTCAAGCTCATGCTACTTAGCTCAATGTCAGAAATGTACATACACGGAGCCTGTACAGTTCACGTGCTAAGTCAAGTACCCAGATAATAGTGTGGTTTGGTGTGTATTCCCGTAGGATTTTCATGCTAAAATTGATTTTGTTACTCTTTGGGTTTCAATAGGGCCTAAATAGATGGAGTGCAAATTTTCGGACTGATGCCCCTTTCTTCAAGGGGAAATGTTAGTACAGGGAAATTTTAAAATCGAGTCAATTGTGTTTTAACGTACACTAACGCGTTCGTCACCTCATAAGAATTAGAAAAAGTATATATTTGCCTAAGTTCCAACCTTTAGTTAAAGCAGTATAGCCCCATAATGTTTCAAGGTCACCCTGGGGGTAAATGCTCCGATGTTATTGAAAGTGGTGTCAAATGATTCCTTGTGTCATACTGAAAGAGAAATTGCATTTAAACTGATTTGGTGATATCACCATTGCGACATCCAGGGAAAGTTTTGGTGACACCCATAGACCATGTAGACCCTTGCTACATTTTGCTATGTAATTAGCCAACCAAATGTCACACACTGTAAAATAATACATTTTTGGATCCTGTGAGACAATACAAACAACTTATCACCAATTTCAACAAAATCTGAGCATTGAGTAAATTTTACCCCCGGATGACCTTGAACCGTTATGGGGCTATAGCTCTTTAACTAAAAGTCAAAACCTAGGCAAATACATACGTTTTTTTAATTCTTATAAGGAGACGAACATGTTAACGTACATTCAAACAGAATTTTTCCCCTTGAAGAAGGGGGCAGTAGTCTAAACATTTGCGCCCCATCATTTTCTGACAGTCTGGTCCCTATTGAATGAAAAACAGCAAGAAAATCAATTTTAGCACAAAAATCCTACGGGAACTGTTTCATTGACATACCAAACCACACTATAATGGTCCCATTCAAGCTCAGGATACTTTAGCTCAGTGCCAGAACTGTGCAAACTAGCAACGTGTGCAGTAGCGCAATTAGTCCAGGAACTTTAGGTCTGTGTACACAGAGAAGGTGGAAATAAATAAGCCATAGCTGATTTTTTCAGGATAGTTTGCTAATGTTGTGAGAAGCAACATATCAAAAGTCCCCAAGATTCCCCCTTGTGCTTATTGAGTAATAAGGGGGTAAAGTTTATACAGGGGTAAAAAATTTAAAATGATTCAATTGAGCTAAATCATGGTTTGTCTAACTTTTGACCTTAAAGGTACTTGTTCCGATCCATGTGTATTGTGTTCTCTACTTGATATGAAAGCTTGGCACTTGCACATGGCCTCCTAATATACTTTTTTGTGGAAATCTCTCACTTTAAAGGCATTCCTGAACAGTAAATAAAATTTCACTTAAGCATTTCAGGTACGTATTGTTCACTTTTTGACAATTATTTGGACTATTTGTTATTGTAGTGAGTTATCCTGTTTTTAAAAAAGTGTCATCAAGTTTATGATATTTTTTCCTTAGTTCGTATCTAAACTTACCACCGTTAAACGGCACGGACATTAATATTTATAAATCATTCGTAATTTCTCAACATTATATCCAAGCCGGCCGTGAAGTGGAGTTATCGTGTTGTATACAAGAAACACGACTTACCGACCTGGCCATGTTCATTATCTTAAGTTACCAGAAATATTCTTGGTAGAACATTAGTTCATATTAAAAGTCTGACAAAATACGACCTACTGTCTCTACACTGACACTTGGCGCTTCTCCGGCTTCGCCCGTTCCTTCCCCTCCTCACTTCCCCTTTTCCATCTCTCTCTATCTTCTCCTTTGCTTCTGTTTGTGATTTGTCCATCTTTATTTCACTGTTGAGTTCTAATCTTTGTTATACTGCTGTGTAATTTAGAAGTGCTTGGTTCGTTTATATGTAATTTCAGTTTACAAAGCTGAATAATTAATCAATTCGCTGTTAATTTAAGCATTTGGTGTTATTTTAGCTATTTGTGTATTGACGTGAGAAGAACAACGTTTTCACCAATGGTGTGATGTGAGCCACTAACACCTCGCACCTTCGTATAATGGGGCCCTTAACAGGTTTTGCCTATTGTCCGGCTATTTGCCTTTCATTGCCTTTCACTTTCACGAATTCCGATATTTAGTATGGTTATAAATCAGGCTCCCATTCTGGAAGGTTTGAAGATGTTTTTTCTGTATTTGAGGGTGCTGATCAGAATTTTTGGGTCCAAAAATTAAAAAAAGCAAAAAATAAAAAAAATAATGGGTTAAAATTAAATAAAGGGGTTAATTTGAAATCAAGTCAAATTGTGTTTAAATGTACACCAATGTATTTGTCTCATTATAAGGATTAAAGAAGAGGCATAGTTTGTCCTATAGGTTCCGACCTTTAGTTAACAGGTACACCCGTTCATCCTGGGAGTAAACGTTACCCAGTTCGCCATTTGTTGAACTGGTGTCAAATTTTTTGTCTGCTTATTTTACAATGTTTGGCATTTGGTTTCTTATGGACATGTACCAAGGGCCTACTGGTGGAAAGGGGTCACCTAAACGGGACCACCAATGTATTCCAGAGCTGTCACCCAAGAGTTGAATTAATTTTCTCTCAGAATAACCAGGGCATAATTTGAAAAAAAATCAACAAATCTAGCATTGGATTTGTTTTGGCCCCTGAATGACCTGACCATTCTCAGGCTGTACCGTGGAACTCATTCGAACTATACCCTTTATATACTGAGACAAATACATTGGGGTACTTTAAACACAATTTACTTGATTTCAAATTTACCCCTGTACTAATTTCCTAATTTCCCCCCGTTCTTTTACAAAGTTCCTCCCACGTTTCCCAGAGATTGGATCAAAAATTCTGATTCAGCTCCCATGCGTTAAACTATAGAAAACTATTGTAACCTTCTTCCTCAACTTATAGAAAATGATTCTCGTTTATTAACCATAAAATAAAACTAAACTGAACAGTTTACAAGCGAGCAAATATCGAGGGGAATGAATAATCCATCTCCTCATTACCTTTGTTTAATTGTGCGCATACGACGGACTCTATTGTGTGTTTGATGAAAGCAGTGAGTGTGTGTGTGTGTGTATTTGTGTGTGTGGGGGGCGTGGGTGTTTGTACGGATCACCCATGTCCTGATTGTCGTCTTAATGGGGACTTTTTTTGTAAAGAGACAACTGGTACATTTGAAAAATGTGAGCGGGTGTTGTGTGCCGGCTGGGTTTGGGATTGGTAAGAAAACACTGAGAATTTTGCAGATTCACTCCAGCACCGCAAGATAATATCCTGTTTCAAAATCAGCCCGGTACCTGATATACAAGCAAATGAATCAATGCAACATTTGAGCGTATATCAGTCATATGGTAATTATGCGGGAACATTATCCGAGTAAATCCATTTTTGTTTTTTGCAGGTTGGGCGAAAGATGTATTCATGCAACTGGCCCGATTAATTTTTCCACGACTCAAAATGTCCGTGCTTATAATGAACATCATGAGGTACTTTGTTTCAATGATCCTTTACTAATTTCAATATCACGTTAAGTTATTGGTTGTAATTAACTACTGACACCAAAAAAAAGGAATTTATAAAATTATTTTACCAGGGGGTTTTACCAATTATCTGATGATACTTTCCTTAACAATTATAACGGCACCTCAGATCCAGCACAGAAGATCTTAAATGTCGTAAATGATCACGCCAGAGTCTCCAATATGACTTTTCACCCATAATAACTTTCCATGATATGGTAGAATAAATGCGTTTCTCTGTGGTTTCGTGCTTAAGTCCACGACACCAAAGAAGAATTGCACGAGTCTGGCTAATTTGGGGAAGAGAAATTCGTTGCCGTTTTAAAAAAAAAATGCGTCCCTTGGAATGTAAATTGCCACGATACCCACAAAATACATAGATACCTCGATAATAATAGAGACTGAGATGTTCTATAGAGAGAAAATAGTCCTACTATGTTTTGAACCTTTTAAAGCACGTGTAAAAACGTTGCAATACCTATGCGAAACAACCGCGAAGTAACATTTCAATAATCGCATTTGAGACATCACACACGCTAGCATAACCTGTTTTTATATGGTACTGGCAAACACGGTAGAAGAGACTTGAGAGGCAATATTACAGAGGAATATTGCCAAATTAAATAAGCCCTTTCAAGTTCATATTAAAGTTGCAACGAAGATTTCAACTCATCTATATTTTCTGTGATATGAGTGATTTCATTAGATTAGACACTCAAATGATTCCCTACCTTTTATGTGGCTACAGAATACTTAACATTGGAAAAAAAGTTATTATGCTTATTCTTCAATAGAACAGCATAGGCTGAATTTTTCTTTTCCTATTTGCTCCTATAGGAAATAGGAATAGAAATTTCACATTTTTTGGACCAAAGAACATTCTCAGCTTTTCCTTTCAGATGGGATATTTTTTGATAGAAATTTTTTTTAAGAGTGTTTAAAACGCGTTAATGCGTACATATTAGAAATTTGCATTTTTTGTAGGGCCACCTCTTATTTGAAATCTCTCGTGTGCACCTTTAATTAATTTAAATAATAGTCTTAGCTCTCATCAATCCTGCCTTTTTGTTATTGAAGTCACATTTGTGAGATTATTTCTAGTTTTTTGGCTTCACTTTGACTGAACATGTAAATATGATTATTGAACAAAACTTAGTGTACTTTACTCTGGCTTTAAGTTTCAAACATGTAGTCCAGTTATTTGGGATTTGACCCAAAAAACAAATTGCAACGAAACCATTTTGTGTTCATATACTGTGAAATTGTCTAAAATAATATCTTAAAAGTTTACTACCAAAATCAACTAGTGGGACATGTTGAAATAAGGGTGAACATTTGTAGCGGTTAAAAAAATAGAATGTTTCGAATTGATTTAATGATGTACCAATTTATTGGGCTACTCTTAAGGTTAAAAACGGTTATTTACCTATCTGTGAGGTAAACTTCAGTACTAATAGGGCACATAACAGGTGTCAAGGTCATCCTGGGGTAACATCATAGAATGGCCGTTTTTGATCTGACTGGTTGTAAAATTGTGCAATTTGTCCACTTGATAAGAAATGTAAATAGATTCTTGTTTGAACGTTCTGTATAAGAGTTACAGAGCTATGACTAGTGACGTCCCATAGACCCTGTAAGCCCACAGTCACATGTTGCGTTCTCTATTTGCATCGAATATCAAGATGTGCAACCAGTATATTTTCGGCTCCTGTACCATTAGACCGAACAATTTGATTGACAACACCATTTGTTATAAACGAACGGATACATCTGAAATTTACCCCCATTGGGACCTTGAACCTATTTTGGCTCATACTTTTGAATGAACTACCCTGCAGATAGGGCAGCATACCTTATTTTAATCCTGGAAAAGGTGACGAACCTTATGGCATACTTTTTGGCGCTTTTTGTTCCTTTTCATGTTTTTGACCCCTGTATAACCTTACCCTTAAGAAAATATTATTCCACTCTTTGATTTTGTAAACTTTTTGTAGTTGTTTTTAAAAGGTTTTCCTCGATATAATGCTGGAGAAAGTGAGTCTTTTGCAATTTAGTTTGGGTTAAGGCATCATTTATGCTATTTTGACTGTCTAATTTTGGTGTTTGAGATCGTCAAGCACAGACCCGCTCCAACTCATAGTAATGCGAGAGTTAAAGTTGTAAAAGATCTCATCTTTTTTAAATGAATTTCTCCTAAATGAAAATTACAAACAACCTTTCTAATATTTCAAGTCTAGCCTTTCCATAGGTTGAGTATCACAGATGGATAGTTAAAATTCTAAATATATAATCCTGTACATGTTTCAATTTGAACATATACAAATAGTGAATGACGCAACACAAGACGCATGCCATATCAATGGTAATTCCACAGGAGCCGTTTCGAGGAATCCTGATATCAGTGGGCGGTTGATGTTGAACCCAATTGCAAGACGAATTTATCAAACTCAAATAGTCCTGCTTCTAATGAAACATCATGAGGTACTAGTTTTAAAATGATCATCTTAATTTAAATCTAACGGTAATTTATTGGCTACAGGCAACAAGCGACGCCATCAATTTTTAAACGGGAGTAGTGAAAAGAAAGTTTAGATCATTCATTAAAAAGACAGAAAAACGATTTATAAATTATTTTCAACCCGGATTTTACAATATTTATTATTTACTACTTATCCAATAATCAATAATTTTGTACTAAAAACAGCAAGTGATAGGCATCACTAAAGAGATTATGCCCTTAGATACAACGGCACGTCGAAGTCCGCCCCAAATAAAAACAAAATACGATTCTATGTTTAGTTACGTTGACGATTAGCTTTAACTATAATTCCTGCTGGCAAAGCTCAAAAAAAAATTATTTTTAAAAAATGAACCCTTCGTGTTTTTTACGTTGGTTATTCTAGTTTCTCCCAAATAATAACTAGCTAAGTCACGCCCATTTGCGAAAAGAGAAAAACCAGAAGAAAATACTCGTCTGTGGCGTTTTTGTATTGAACCTCACCTTGTTTTGTGAAATCTAATTATAACCCGTTCTTATTTTTGACACAAATCGTAAGTTTTAGAATCTTATTATTTGATTTATGTCGTTTTAAAACGGGGATTCTGCCCATTTTTTGTATGTTCCGAAATAATGTGCTTTTGTTGCCTGTATACCAACGTAGTCCAAGCTGTGCACCTGTCAATCATTTGTGCCTCAGCGGTGTGAAAACAGTTTTTGTTCCCAGTGGTGTGCAAGTCAAGTTAAGATAATTTTCGTGAGATGGTTTTATATTCATAATTGGCCGGACAAACGTTAACATTTCCTTGCCGCCGTTGGATTGAGAATCGGCGAATCTTGACGTTAAATATTCAAACATTTCATTCATGTCAAATACACAATTTTTAGGCATTAACGTTCACAGTTATAGGTGACTATAGTCGGATATTTTTATTCCTGTCAGTTCATTAAAAGTTTTTTGGGGCGTGTCGACGATGCCATTCGTTCTGAGAGGTTGTAGGGAAAAGAAAGTTTAGATCATTCAATTAAAAAGACAAGAAAAACGATTTTTAAATTATTTTAAACCGGATTTTACAATAGAATTTACTACTTATCCAACAATCAATAAGTTTTGTACTAAACAGCGAATGCATCACTAAGATAATAATGCCCTTACAGTAACAACGGCACGTCGGTTAAAGATCGCCCAAAATAAAAACAAACTAAGATTCTTGTTTAGTTACGTTGACAATTAGCTAGTAAACTATAACTCTGTATGGCAAAGCTCAAAAATGTTTTTAAAAAAATGAACCATTCGGTGTTTTTACGTTGGTGATTCTATATTTGCCCAAATAATAACTACGCTGAGTCACGCCCATTTGCGGAAGAGAAAACCAGAAGAAAATACTCGTCTGTGTCGTTTTGTACTGAAACATCACCTTGTTTTGTGAAATCTAATCGTAACCCGTTCTTATTTTTGACACAAATCGTAAGTTTGAAATCTTATTATTTGATTTATGTAGTTTTAAAAAGGGGATTATGGCCATTTTTTGTATTTTTCCGAAGAGAATGTGCTTTTGCCTGTGTAGTACCAACGTAGCGGGAGCCAAATTCTATGCACCTGTCAATCAAGTTTTCTCACGTTCATGGCGTTTGTGCCTCAGCGGTGTGAAAACAGATTTTGTTCCCAGTGGTGTGCAAGTCAAGTTAAGGTAATTTTCGTGAGATGATGTTATTTCATAATTGACGTTCAAAACGTTAACATTTCCAGTGCCGCCGTTGGATTAGAATCGGCGATCATTGATGTTGAATACAAAAAACAATTTCATTTATGTCAAATACACAATTTTTAGCCTTAACGTTCACAGGTATAGACCGTATTCAATATGACGTCAGCCACCAGACATGTTGGTGGACAAGATGCATACATTCCAGGACTACAATACATTAAGCTGTCAATCGATCCATGTTTAGCGATTGCACAGGGGTCATTGACAGGTGAATGTATTGTGGTACTGGAATGCGTCTATCTTGTCCACCAACATAGCTGCCTATTGAATACGATCTATAGTTTACTAGACTATTACCAGCACAACTACATATATGATATATCAAAAATGTGAGTATTGGGGCGCTTTTCAAAATGTACGATTATGGCATTACTGATCACTACAGTTTTACAATATATTATCATTTGGCCCATGAAACTGTTCCATGACAGGTAGATGAATAGCAGCCCTCTTTATATTAGTGTCGTGCTAAGTTATATCCGCGACATCAAAGAAGAATTGCACGAGTCTGACTAATTTAGCAAACGGCAACCGTTTGCATTGATACATGAACTATAAATTGCTTCACGAGGTTCGAGATAAATAGATACATCGATAAATAACGAGAGAGTGAGATCTGTGGCTATGGAGAACAAATACTTTGCCACATGTTGAACCTTGTAAAGCGCTAGTAAAAACCTTGTCAGTACAACTAGGAAAAAAACACAAAAGTAACCGTAAATAAGTTAAAGACTCGTACACGCTAGCAAATATTTTTATGCTAATAACAACGCATTAGGAAAGATTAAGAAAGCATCCTTCAGCTTAAAGTTGTAGATTGTATAGCTATTTGAAACTTTAATTATGTATGAGCTCTTTCGTCATTCCTGAGGTTTTCCAATTGAAATCACATGTGACAAAATGTATTTGGATCATTTCCTACTTTGGCTTAAAGGCACTATCAGTGATTTGCTATATCCGAAAATCGAAAATCAAGATTGTTACATGTCCGTATAAATATGTATAGCTATCCTAACATACCCCACAAGTGATAAGACTGAAAGCATCTAATAAGGACAAAATAGAATCTTTTGGCCATTAATGTCCGCCGGTATGGACACTGCAACACGTAATTGACTGGAGATTCATATCTTTGATCACTGCTGTTTTATTCCTTTTGGACATTTCTCACTTTAAAAATAAATGATGCGAATTCTACAAACGTATCGTTCGCTTTTTAACTACTGCAAATTTTAATTATTTTGACAATTTTGGGTCGAACACTGATAATGCCTTTAAACGTGACTAAATATTAGCCATTATAGATATTCTACTTTGGCTTTAAGCTTCAAATATTTTCATGTTTCATAAAAACAATGTGTAAAGATACCCAGGTTTCCGTCTAGTGCAACATATACCATGATACTACAAACGCCTGAGTGTTAACGCGAACACTATTTGTGTAACAGAGTCATTGATGACTTTTCTCCCAATACAAAATTGCAAAGTAGTTGCTCTAGTATTTCAGGCGTGAACCATCCTAGATTGAACAATCAGGGGTGGGATTGTTAGGATAATGGTATTGTATGCTTGCCTGTCAGGCCAACGAACTCCATGGTCGAGACCGCCTTCCGAAAGCGCCGGATTTCATCAAGTTGACAGACCACACCATTACGGAGAATACAAAAAACATTGAAAGCATCATCTGGATAGATATATCACGTTACATTTCGCTAATCCAAGCAACTTGAATGGTGCAAATAGCTATTAGAAAATAGATGCCCAAATGTTATAAACACGGTATTCCACAAATAGATTCAAGTTAAGCCAATTGAATTTCCTAGAGGCAAGCGTAAAAGATCTTCGATTATCTCATTAATTAGTGGTGACAAATTAGTGAAAAAATATTTTTACGGGTAAAGTAGCTTACTTTACAAAGACAGAATGAAACAATACCCAGATGAAGGCCATCGAGAAATAATAACGAACCAAAACTCAGTCAATAAAGTCCTCGATACCATTTGGTAGAGACTTCAAATATTACTATGATGCGAAATTGTTGTACTTCGTAGTTCCTATATTAGCTAATAAATCGGTATTATTACATTGTCTAAAGTTAAAGTGACAGGAGGAGATTTTTTAGGATACGAATTTCTCTCAAATTGCACAGGATTGATCGTAGACCACCTACCAAGAACGTTCCGAAGGTTTATTGGACAAACAAGTACAAAAGAAAACAGCAAACCTTGTTTTGAACTTGCCTGACTGTCGTAATTATCCCCATAGAACACCGTGCTTTGACTTTCTGTCGTGCACGACAGAAAGTACTAAATCATCATATTATTACATAAAGGCGGCGTATTCGGCTTATTCAATTCGGGTGTGATCTAATACATTGGAAAGCATTCCAAATATGCAAAAAACCCGGGTTCGAAAAAAATTGGGGGCGCTTCTTTCTGGAAATCTCCTCATGTCTCTTTAACATCTAATGTAAGTAAAACTTGGCATTGAGTATGTTGTCTTTATTTTCAGTAGGGTGCTTACACAGATATCAATACATTAACTTGGCCATATTTGTGTTCTCAGGACATTCCAAGCATGCAGAGAATACAAAAGAATCACCTGTAGAAATAGCTGAAATGTTCATGTGAACCAGGTGCATGTATTGTATTTTCGCATCGTTGTATGATCTGGAGGGCAAGCCAAAGTCCATTGACCATAATTAATCTTCCGTGTAAGGACCCTAAACCACAACCGTTTACGCCTTCAAATACATTCAATCGTGATTCACATATAGGTCTCCTGCTATAAACTTCAGACGCGTCCTCATCGCATATAACAATAAATCTTGACTGAGCACAGAATACCTATATTAATGACAGATCAAAATATATATGACAGCCCTGGAGCGCACGTCACTAGCAGTTCCTGCTCCGCAATATCCGACTTGTGGTGGATTGTACAACCGACTGGATTGACCCTCCATAAGTTGACGAGGATTTTTAATTCAAGGTTACATTGTAAAATAATTTGTAAAATGATTGTAAAATTATTGGATTACACGAGTTAAGCTGAAGGTATGCTCATTTATCAAATGGAGAGATATAAATATACTTGCACCGCTAATCCATGACGGAAATACAACTTAATGTGTAATATTTGTCATAGCAAAGTAATAAGAATCTCAATGTAGAGAAATTTGATAGTCTGAGGATTCTGAATACCAAAGTACAATGACACATGCACTTCTGTTATGGTGTTGTTGTTGTCTATTGTCAATACACAATACAGTCTGGTTAAAGTCTGCTTAAGCTATTTAACCTTCAGGTTCCAGTTATTAACAAAGAATATGGGGATTTTATTTTCAAATTGGTTTTCTTGGCCTTCTTCTGGATTAATTAGTTCATTTGTTGAAGTAACCAACGCAATCTCATTTGCACAAATGCATTATGTACCCCAGGGAAGCATTCAACTATTACCTTTTTGAAATTAGTTTTGTGATGTGCAATCTAATAATGACATTATCTTTCCATAATTTGGCGACGACGTTATGGACATATAACCTGAAATACTAACACACAATACTAATAATCTACTTACATAATTTTGATACTGGAACTCAATCCGAGTATTGCGATTGTTTATCCAATATTTGATGTATGTAACATGTTCTGTCACCGCCACTGCAACTGTGGGAAGGACATGTTTGTTTGCTTAAGGAGTGAGTGTGGTAAAGAATAACTATTCGGCCTATATCAAGAACGTATACCCTAAACTAACCAACTAAACATAATATAGACCGAAATAGGAGTTCAGATTCTCATATCTTTCTCCCCAATTCAGTGAATTCTTACCAGAATAGGCTGCTATATTTTGGACGCACATAATGTTCTCGGTGTGTTTTATCACATATCACTATACAAGATATGTGACTCGCAGGAAGTTACACTCTATAAACTGCATAAGACCAAATCTTGAAAGCAATGCAGCTCTGAATCCTTATTAGCTTCTATAGGTTAAGAATTTGACTTTGGGCGGAATTTAAAGAATTTCTAAATTTCCAATAATTTTTTTTGGTTTGTAAAAGTGATGAGACCCGTGTGTTTTAATATAGGCCTCCAAATAGTTGTTCATGTGATACTCCCCCTTTAAGTATCTACGTCATCTAGCTTACTGGCTTAATCGTAGGTATCATTCGCCTTTTTGTGTAATGATACCGATTTCAATGTAATATGAGTGATGATTGCTAAACTATTTTGAATGTAAGGGTACATCTGTCTGTTCACGGTTTGAACTTTTGAAGTTGGTACCTACTAGATATTTGAAATGTGTTGATGTTTTAGTTGGCAATTATTTTAATTGTCTATTTACCCATCACCTATTCAACCATGTAACCGGCCATCTATTGTACTTGTTTTCTGCAACACATAATTTTTGTTCTTCTGTTTGCCTTCCCTGCGCATTAAATTCTTCTGATATAGCGTTTTATAAATCAAGTATATATTGTTATATTACCCTCAAAATTTGATTAAAATATTATTTTCTCAATTTTATTTGAGAAAAGATTTCTCACGGGAAAAGTACTTTGTTTATGTTGAAAAGAGACTAGGAAATTCCCCTAGAATTGTTTGTGCAGAATGCACCTGTTAGATAGATTGCACAATAAGGGAAATGGGGAATTCCCCAAGATGTAGACTTAGTGAGTCAACTTGTTTATGCTTTAAGATCAAAACATGTTGAGGGATAGGTAATTCCCCCATAGAGTTATATATGCGAAGTGATGTAATTCAGATGTTGTAATTTATGGGAATTCCAATTGGTCAGCTAGGGCAAGGTTATGTTTATGCATGATGCTGTGGTAATGTCTATTTTAAGACTTGGGAACTTTATGAAATATTGTGTATATATGAAGGAGAACTTGGCCAGAAGATTAGCCAGCAGTTGTAATCAGCTATACAGTATTGTTATAGCTAGTTTTTATCTACAATAATGGTAGATTTAAGCTTCACATTGTGCCAGGATTTATTATATTTTCAATTCCACGTGGGCAGAGTGCTATAATTATTCTACTGTCGTCTTTGAAGCCGAAAGTGCTGGGAATCAAAATAGGATTCCAAATTGTGGACAGATAGAAATCGTGGTGATTATCTTGGACTGATATACTGTGGAACATTAGTGTCGTCGAGGGACTTTTATACCTTGTCGTCTTGAACTGCTGGCAAAAGTTATCTCAGGACTGAGAATATTCTTATGGAATATATTACCTGAGGAGTTTTATGGGAACTTATGCGCTGTCATTTGGAGTCTTCGCTGTGATTATAATATCATCGTCGAACTGCAAACGCTTCTTGTGGACATTAGTGACACTCTTGTATACAATTAAGTATAAATCATATAAATTGTGTAATTTTACTATATAAATGAATGTTTGTTTGGACATACCAAATTCTGGAACCAATATAAATCATTACATCTGTTGTAACTATATTATATTTAGACACTTGTTCACACGGCTCATTTGTTTGTGTTTTGAAGGTGATTTCTGAACGCCTACGAGCCGTCATAACAAGAATTATTCATATACACCATCCATCCATTCAATCCATCCATTCACCCATCCATCCATCCTCCATCCCTCCCGCCCTCCCTCCCTCCCTCCCTCCCTCCTCCCTCCCTCCCTCCCTCCCTCCCTCCATCCATCCATCCATCCATCCTCCATCCTCCGTCCATCCAATCCATCCATCCATCCATTCATCCCCTCCCTCCCTCCTCCCTCCGCCCCTCCATCCATCCAAACCATCCATCCAATCCATCCATCCATCCAGCCATTCCACCATCCATCCATCCATCAATCCATCCATTCATTCAAAATAACACCATCAATAGTTAATTTATTTTTTAGTTTTGGGGCTTTAACATTTTATCGTTCTTTATTACAAGTACACGATCCAGATATTTCGACTTTAAACGTATCGTCCCTGTATTATTAGGATCCATTATATGCTATTATAGGTACCGGCAATGTCTTTGAAATACTTATAAGTGCTGCAGACCAACCATTTTATGAGAGTGCTACCGGGCCGGAATAATCACATTTGTCAGCATAGTTTAAATTTGACCGTAGGGATGTGGGAGTTATGAAACAGGTGAGACCAAATTAAAAGTGGTGGCATTTGTATACGACGCCATTTTCCAAATTGGCAGGCCATCTTAAAGCCAAAAAACCTAAGAAGACAAATTTTGGTGTAAAAATGTTTTTTTCTGATCAAGGAGTTCAATAAAACTATTCCCAAAACTTAAATGTTGCATGTGCCGATATTTTTCCAAGATGGCTGCCATTTTATTGGCAGCAAACCTTACATTTTTTATTTGTAGCTTAGAAGATGATTAGTGGTGTCAAAATTAAAAATTCTGGGTCAAGTAGTTCAATAAAACTATTTAAAAAACCGTCAGGTAAATTAAAGTGATGAAGTTTTCATACGTCCCTATTTTCCCCAAAATGGTAAACTAGAAAAAGCCAAGTCCTTTATACCTCATGCTATTCAGCACCTATGGATGACGATTTTGGTGACGAGATGTTTTATAGGTCAAGGATGTCAACAGTCATATTCTCAAACTTTGTCAGATGAGTCTTGAGTCATTTTGTTCATGGACTACCATTGTGACACCCAACATGTGACAACCTTGACTACTCTATATGTATTCACCCAAAACCTATTATCTGGAATTGGATGGGAATGGTGATAGTTAAGGCCTGTATTATTTTAATAGAAACCATTAGTTGTTTGTTTCAGCTATGTCACGAGTAAAATTGCCCCGAATTTCGAACAATTAAATGGTCATGCTCACGTGCACACCTATTGGTAGTCAATGTTTGGGGGTTTTCGTTCATAGGGGGCATAAAACGCAGTTAGGAAGTTCTAAGGAGGAGTTACCGAGGATTATGTGTTGGTATTAATTATCAAGCATCTGAGTTAATATATTTCACCACTTTGCCGCATTAAGCCTGACATTGCAGTAAGTTAACACTCTTGGGTACTTGTATTTAAAATATTGGGCTATCTTGGAAAAAAAAGTTACAAATGCAAAAAAAAATCACCTTTATATTCATCCTACAGTTTTTAGAATAGTCTTATTGAACTCCTTGACCCAGAAAACACTCATTTTGACACCAAAATCATCTTCCTAGTTTATATAATAAGAAATATACAGTTTCTTTGACGAGATGTCGGCCATCTTGAAAAAATAGCCGTGTATATAAATTTCCATGACTCAGACAATTCTGGCAATTGTATATTGAACCTCTTGACCCAGACAACATACATTCCGACACTAAGTCACCATAGTAGTGCTATTACCTTTAAAATGGCGGCCATTTTGCAAAATGCTGGTTTATGCAAATTGCCATCACTTTTATTTTTGTCATCACGTGTTTCGTGAACTATACAACCCAATGATCAATTTTAGCTATGATTGCAAATGTTATTATTCCGGCCCTGGTTGGTAGAAATCTAAGGCCCTTTTTCACCTGATGCTGCAGCACTATTACACAAAATTGAATGCCATAAAGACACAACAATCATCAAAAGCCTTACCCACAGACATTGTAGAGGCCTTCAGCGGGTTGCCCCAGAAATGTCACACCAAACGTTTTACTGTTCGTGCATCTATTTCAATATTGTAAAGCTATGGGGATTTTACTAAATGTACTATATTAGTCTCCCGAGAAACACAATTTTACCAATGTTAACAATTTTGTACTTTTCAGTTATTTTCTTCTTCAGAAATGTGCAAAGTTCTGGTAATTTAGCACATCTCAAATAAATCGATGGCAAATGAAACAAACATCTAGTAAAAGAAATGCAATACCGATTTTAAACATAAAAATATAAGTAAATGCAAATTGCCTAGATAATTTTCTTAAATTTCAGAAAAATTATACATTTTACTGTAGCAGATATAATCCGATTGTTATCAATAATACCGATTAAAGTAAAGAGATAAATTTCCATGATAACCACGTGTGGAAGTAACGGATTTGAACAAAAATATCAATGGGTTGAGTTGATGTTATAGAATAATAAACCACTAAAATCAAAGAAAGTTTCTTGGAACAGCTGAAACAAGTTTTCATGATGGCAACATGATCCAAAACTTTGTTTACCATTATTTTATCCTTTTAGTCATTACGCATGCTCCCGTATTTGCTCTCTGTTATATAACCGACCATCTTAATAAAAGAACCATTTTTCAGTGTCTTCGACTTTGGTCATCAATATGTCTTTCACAAGATACGTTGATGTTGATTTTGAGATCGATATATGCGTAACCTCGGTACTTCGTAAAGATAAATCGTAAAGAATGAAGCAAAAAAGTCAAGTTTGTTTGAATTTGTTAAAATAGTCAATGTTATTTACAACTTAAAATATTCTCGTTTAAAAACAAGCCAATGCGTATCTTGTCGCTATAAAATGATTTAGAAGTGGTTTTTGACTTCATATTCACATAATGAAAGGTTGAAACGAGACACAAAATTGAATGTTGTATCAACATTAACAGTAATTTTGAATGATTGTATAAGCCATATCATTGTCATATGAATTACTAATTGCACAAATTATATTAGGTAATTAGTGGAAATGATCGATTGTGGAGGCAAGTCGTGGCAATTGTGGAAGCGTCCCATGTGGGCCATAAAAAAGCAATTCGCCTATTGTCAGCAGTCGGTGTGCTGTGAAATGTCTACGTAGCCCAAGGCAACCTATCGGATTCTGCAGTGTGCTAAAAGAAAATCGGGACCCAGACAATACAAGCATTCTAATTCACACCTGTTCATGGGGTGACTTGTTATTGGTATTCGTTGCGTGACTCGCCTATAAAAATTGTATTTTATAAAATATTTCTTTATAATATTAGTTTTGAGCAACAGTTCTATTCACTTAAATAATAAGGACGCAGTTTACACATAATTATACTAGCAAACATTTTCATTCGATAGTTATTATTCTTGAGATTACGGTGTAGCCCAAGAAAACCTATCGGATTCTGCAGCGTGCTAACAGCAAATCAGGACCAAAACAATACAATCATTTGTTCACACCTATTAATGCTTTGACTTGTGATTACAGGCTTTACGGTCCAATATAAAATTTTTCAACTAAATAGCAGACTTTTCAGCATAGTTTCATTTAAAAAAGAACGACATGATTTATAACACAATATATTCAGAAAAATATTAGCATGACCTTCCTTAAATGTTTAATCTGGTATCATAGATTCTCAACAATTGTTTCCATTCAATAAATAGTATTTTTGAAATGGTATGTAATTTTTATAATTATCCTTAATCTGATGAAATATTATCAAGGCTGTTTATTAAAAAATCTAGAGGAAATAAAAACAAATAATGCGGTTAAAGAATATGTTGGGAAAGCTTTGTTGTCCACTAGTAACTTACACTTTCCAAGGTTAACGATACGAATAAGTATCAAACCCATGCCTACTTGAACCAAGTGTCGCTTAGAAAGTCGTTGGGTCTTGGAAGTTTAAGACCAAAGGAGACATTGATCACATTAGGTAACGAATATAAATAAGTGAAAGACAGAGTAGGAAATTTGAATCATCAATGAGGCTTATTACCATACCTGGTCACCATCTCCACGGTAAGATTTAGAGTCGCCATCCGACGGAGGTGCATTCTCCTCGTTCAACTTATTTTGACTATTTTTCTGAAAGGTAAGCATTGCTTGATGAAGCAGACCCAGTTCAGGGCGAGTATCGCTGTGACTGAGTCCATTGTCGTCCGGTAATTCTGACAACTCCTCGTCATCTGTTCGTTCAGGCGTCTGGTCTATGATAGGTACGTTATCATTCATTCTGTCTGGGTCGCCATCCATTTTTAGCAAACAAATGCAAATTCTCAAGTATTTAACTTAAATCTCCCACCAAATCGTATGTTATTTGATAAAACAAAACTTTCATCCAAGCATTAATGTGTATCATAGCTTATCGCCGTTGGAAGCAGTCAAGTGTATCAAAATACTCGCTGCAATGTATGTAATCCTGCTCCTAATCGGAGCATGTCCAAGTTGCAACGAGAGATCTCAAGAACAAGTGGGTTGCGGACTATGATCTCAGCTTTTTAATATATACATATCTAAATTGTTCTAGTCTTGTTAAAACTTCATTTACCAGCAGATATGAATCTGGCTACCGCAAATGTCAGACGCTTCGAGCAACGATGTAGAGGTTGTGTCTGTCAACCGTTATTAGTCCAATCGTTCTTTCATTAGGGACTAAACATAAATGATCAGTAGAGCCGGGAAACTTTATAATGAAACAGCCGATAAAATTCAATATATGAAACCATGTGACAAAGGACCTTTGGTTTAAATACTAAACTCATCAGGTTGATGAGAAGTTATGGTTATTAGAAATTCATCATTATGAAGCTTTGCAAAATTGACAATAACGGTTGTAATTTGGCGTTATAACTATCTTGTTTGACAATCTACTATCGCATGTGGAGACAGGTGAATACCAGATGTCGATGATTTCATCGTTTTCTTTATTTTGATATTCTCTTTACTTTTGCCCATTTTGATGTTATCTCTATAATATAAAACGATATTGCTGTATTGTTAGTTGTTGTTTTGTTTCCTAGTTTATATTGAATTCATTTTGTCATCTTACAGATAATATACGGTATTCATTTAAATTTGTAAAGTAAATAAATATGTTCCATTTTAAGTCATATGAATGTACAAATCATGATACTGTAATTTCTCATTTTATTTGATGTTTCTGAAAAGCCGAGGTCGCTATTTCAACAGTTTACTCTATGAAAAAATTGTGCAATGAAATTACGTTGAAAATCAGTAAGTGCTTTTCTAAATGCAGATCTACCAACATCCATACTTATTCAGTAAAGGCCGGACTTAAAACTAATACACAAATTTAAGTTGGAAAAAGGCCACAACAAACAAACAACAAAAAAAACACACCACACAATAAAAGATAACAAAAGCAAACAGATATCTTTCTAGAATCACACGCATTGCATTTTTAAAATCCACCTAGAGGTATTTTTGGCCACCATTTCTTTTTACACCAAAAATAAACCACAAATAAACCCACCTGGCTGGAAAATGTACACAAAAATAGGCGGATTCAGACACACAAATACACACGTGCAAGTTCTCACACACACACACACTCACACACACACACACACACACACTCGCGCGCGCGCGCTTGCACACATACAAAAAAGCCCTTTATCGGAGAATATTATGCAGACATGCATTGTTCTCCGAAAGAAATATACAATACTAAATTTCTAGCTCCCGTTTATGTGAAGGTATTGAAAGAGCAACAGATCATAAATAATGCATTATTACAATTGTAGCACTTTGTCATGCGAGTAGCCAGGATCCGGCACCCCGGGTTGCGGATTATGGAGACGATCCAAACAACACCTCCCCCCTCCGCTGGGTCCAGGCAGCGAAACCCCCGGAATTTTTTTTCTCGTAATTTGAACCTTATCTCTTTTTTATTTCGTTTTCTTTATTTAGACCCCCGGAGTGCGCGCGCTCCCTCCGAACCCCCTGGCTACACGCATGTTTGCTCAAAAGTTTAACGGAGATGGAATCTAGTACCGTTGGTAATTGGTAAAGTTAGACATGTATATACATCAACATTCAAGATATAAAAATAAACCACGGATAGGGGCAATGAACCGAATCGCGCACACTTCCTTTCAAAATGGCGGGCTTTCCACCTATGGGGAGTTTCCGTAACCTGACCATCTGGCACACTTTTTTCCTGACCACACTTATGAATTCGGAACCCTTCACGAGAAACAACAAACACATGTCATAAAAATGGTGTGTCCAATTGGTGAGGTTTACGAAACGCCCGCAACTACTCATTAAATCAATAGTAGTGCAAGTATTTCCCCTAGACCAATTCTGAACTTATGTAATTGACGTTTTAAGTATGATATAAGCAAAACACCTGATCGCTAGGTTAAAGCTAAAATGAAGGTCAATAGGCCAGCAGAGATCAAGACACAGCCCATTAAACGATAAGGAAATACATCCCAATACATAACACTCATCCTCAGACGACTTACCAGTGTTCTAGGACTGATGCGCAACCGATAAGCATTGTGCAAGCACAAATCCGCCTTCAAACGGGTAACCTGGAATTTGAAGAATGCCTGTTTCCTTTTTTTATTTTTGTGACACAACATCTGAATAGTTCCGTTTTCCTTGATATAACATTTTAGAAGTAGATCAATTTTATACAGACGAATGGGGAAAGCCATTTTTAAGGTTTCGGGGGCAGATTTATGAATAATAAGCAAGTAAACTTGGAAATCTACAATCCAATTATGTATGTGTTCGCGTTTAAGGTTGTTAGTCGTTGTCCTTTTTGTTTATTATTGACTAATGTTTTAAAAAGTGAAATGTACTGAAAAATGGCAGTTTTGCTAAAATTCATAATTGATTTTTGCTATTCTGATTCTTGATTCATTCCAAAAACGATATCAGTTAAATATCCTTTTACATATGCAAGGATGCCTGAATACTAGTACCGTTGCTTCTTCAAGTTAAAAAAAAAATGCCATATACAAAAATTAAAAAGAACAAAAATCTATCATCTGATTCCCAGCTTCGACTATTCCACTCAACCTATCAAAAGCAAGATTTTGGATTCATCGGATACCTTTTATTTCGAGGCATATTATGCAAAATCTGACAGCACATCATTTCTACATGATTATAATACGAGGAAAAGCATATTGTTTACAGACGATTCCGGTAATTATTTGACTGACAATTTGGTAATGCACACGATTACGTTCATATTAAAAATTAGGGAGGCTTTAGTATCTACGCCGTCGCGGGTTTACCTTGGGCGTGTTTCGATCGATCCAAGGACAAATTAGTCCACATTCCAAATACAGGACATGGCCTCGTACATGCATCTATATCTAAGCCTTGATTCTTCTAGAAACAACAATGGAATGAATCAAAGCATAAAGTAAGGTCAATAATGTTCGTCATCGTATGCAGTATGTATGATACCTACATACGACGAATTAGGCATGTGAGTTCATGTAGCAGAGCGTAGTTGATCCGGGATTTCCATTCAGGTGTTATGCCAGTTATTCCTCAATGGAAGTCTTCCCCAGCGGATAACAAAATGTTCAGGACGGGGAAACGCCCGCGTTACGCAAAACATGAGACATGGCAGGCAATTTACTCCAAAGATAGCCTATTATTTAAAGGGACGTGTTGTTAATCCATTGAATACACAGTACCCTGCCCAGTGAGCATGGTGAAAGCTGAATACCAGTTGTACGGCAGTATGCACTGTGTTTTTCATGAGTACTCGAATTTAATACAAGGTTTAACCCTAAAAGGGCCCGGTGGGCGGAATCCGCCCCCCTGACTTTTTTGTCGATCTCACCTATGTGTATGTTTTTCACGCCGAAGCTACATGATTTTTTTTTCTTGAAAGCCTTGCGCGCGATTAAGACATTTTGAACAAAATCGGACTACGGTTATGATGCGGCGTTACGTAATCGCTCATACGTGCGAGAAAAGGATTTCCCATTGAAATACACGGAACAGCAGAAATCCATGTTTTTCTAAGGATACAGTACACTAGTTTTATCATTATGTGTTTATTTGTAGTAGAGCAAATGTGCGCATACTTTGACCACAACCATCATGGCCAAAAATCCAAGCTTTTCTTGAAAAAAATGGCGAAAAAAAACCACGAATTTTGCGATTTTTTGTAGATTTTACGCATTTTTGCATGACGATGGGTCCAAAAAAGCCGGCTCTTTTAGGGTGGTTTTACGTGATTCAATAACAGGGCCATTTCATAATTGGAGGAATTCCTTCCAGGTCTCGGTTTTAGAATAATGGGCTCGGCTGCCTCGCCAGGAATTTAGCTTTTCGACTCGGACTCATTATCGTCCTTAAACGATTACTGCATCACCCTTTATTTCTTAATATCCTCCCCGTGTTTCAAAATGTAACCTGCTTATTATACACGATTAAACCGCATTATTTGGGAAGTTTAGAAAGGATTCAAACAAGGAATTGTTCACGATTTTGTCTTCCGGGAATTTAATTCACAAAACAGACATAGGTAGTTTTTACATAAAAATATGATCTATATACATGAACAAATGAATAGATTTATGTACTTCCTAAAAATTATTATTTTGATAATGATAGCAATAATTTAAGTTTTTAAACAAAAGATTAATATCCAATTAGTGGGAACTGGATGGTTGAGAAGCACGCCCTGCCCTAAATGGAGACAGATAAATCAGGTTATAAACCAGTTACTAGATTACAGGCAATTTATGGCTGACCTAATGGAAACAAAGATCAGTAATGTGTTGTTCAACTGCGAAAACTGTACACAGGTATCATAATATCAAATTATATAAAAATTATGATTTACACGATGCTACACATCTAACTTCAACAACATTCACTTGATATGCCAAAATCAGAATTAGCTATTTTTTGTGTTGAAAGTGCTTTCATGCAAGAGTTTTGGAGAACACCAGTTAAGTGGTAAACTACATACACGGGCCAAAAGTATTGCAATAGGCGGAAAAAAGATTTAATAGTCACAAAATTTATTTCAATACCAGGAATGTTTGACTACAAATACGTAATCATTGGAAAAGGGAGCACCTCCGTCATTTTTGGGAGTTGGAATTAGAGATACGGTATGATTTTGGGACCGGTACTCTCTTTGCGGACGAATTGAACCCAAGGCGTATACCATTATTTTAGGGGAAGAACGAGGCCGGGGCCGGTTCTTCCCACGCAAAAATAAGGTGTCGCCGGGTTCAATTCGTCGTGAAGAGAGTACCGGATTCACAAATCATACCTTTATTCTCATTCTTAAACATCTTGATATTTAAGTCATTTTAATCAATTTCGCGATGCTTTCTGGCTTAATACAACAAGAAAGGACTGCCACCACCCAGTGACAACATCGAAACAACCCGTTGAACGGAACGATCATACGCAACGAGACGCAACGTAGCCAGGCGCGCGCGAACGTAGCAAACCGCGGTATGAGCGAAGCGCTTCAACATAAAAATAACTTCAATACGCAGCGCGAACTACTTGGGTTCAATTACACGAATTAAACCCGGGCATAAACCAATGAAATTGCTTACATTTTCACAGATGTTAGAATGAATAGTAAGAAAGTGGTCACGTGATAATTGAAAACAAGTTTTATCAACCCCCACCATTGGACAAGTCATGCCGAGTCTATGCTGTTTGATATGAAGGTTTAATGAGTCCCAGACATGATTTGGGTAAACCACGTGATTTATCATTACAATTTTCATTTCGAATGTTTTAGAATTTTCAAGCTTTTTACAGACACCAAATTAAAGTATAGTCATTCCATCACATCAGGACTTTAGATTCCTCCAGTAACATTTACAGTAACACCCTAACGATATCGCACAATTTAGGGGCTATGAAGTAATTTCTGGGGTTGGTGTCTGTGTTCCTCTGGAGGGTAATTAAAAAATTACGAGTTCGCCAACAGCCCTTTGATCCGTCATATTTAAAGCGGCACTTGCACCAGGTTCAGAAAATATAAAATTCTTCAATTCTCGCACATGATAGTCTAGGCATTGGAAGGATAGAGATATACTTTACAATAAAATAACATACCCCAAAACAGAATAACAGGCTAAAGACATCCAGGGTATTTGTAGGTTAACTTTTAAGTTTGAAATTAACAAACATGCCTGTTACATGAATATCATAGACTCGTACTCATTGATATTAAACCACAAAGGTCACAGACCGGTCAAACAAGTTGCATGCCGTGAGAATCAACTCTAGCGTTTGTTTCTTGTGTTACATGCCATTTCCGCGTCGTCTGCTGAATTAATGTCGCCGGCGACATTAAAGGGGCGTGTTCCGATCGTCTTTGGGACTCCCCCTGTTTTACCCGGAAGTAGTATCGATTTTGATATCAGATGAAGGCCGTATTTTTCTCATTGTCGTCCTGAAATTTGAGCCCATCCATCCATTCCATTCCCAAGATATAAACAAAAAACCGCCGTTTTAGTGGTTAACCACTTTATTTAGCACAATATTGAATAGGGCTTTGCAACATGCATTATTGCGTCTACCATCAAAAGCGCAAGTTTGTTTCCCACGGTACTTGATGGGGTGTATGTGCAAGTGCCAGGCTCTCATATCAAGTAGAGAACACAATACACATAAATCGGAACAACCACCTTTAATTATGAAATCGTTCTGTTTACCCATAATCGCGCTGATTTGGGCTTAAAGCAATAATGGCACATTTTTTGAAGAGCGCCCCCAATATCAAAAGTTGATATTTTGGCACAGTACGTTGGTAATTGTCTAGGAAACTATACCTGCGAACGAGAATGCTAAGAAATGCGTATTTATCATAAAATAAGCGATTTTGTAATTAGAATTGGGATCCCAGATTGGACTTAACGGCAGAGCTGGAAATGCTACGTTTATGTCCATCCATGATGAAATAGTGCCACCTCGAGAAGATAACCTCTAACTTGACTTGCCTGAACCAATAAAACAACTAATGGATGAGCGTAGACACGTTTCCAGCAGCCGTTGAACTATTATCGGGATCCCGATAATAATTATTTTAATTACAAAATTCCTTCGTTTGTGACACACAGACATTTTCGAGCTTAACCATTCACAGGTATAGTTTACTAGCCAGTTACCAATGCAACCGTGTAAAAATCTAAATTTTTTCAAAAATTGGGGGCGCTCTTCAAAAAAATATGCTAATATTGCTTTAATAATTTCAGGTGAGGCTTATGTATATAAAAGCTTAACAACCATGCAAAAATATCAATTTTGAAAATTCTAGGGCGAATTATTTTTCAAATGTGCCAGTGTCTCTTTAAGAAGCATGACAATCATATCATATATTATTCTTACTCTTGGAATTTGGTGAATAAGATATGTCAGAAAACAGAACTTTGGCAATTGGTGTTCAATACGCCATGCATAGTAAAGAACCAATGTTACCATTTGAAATCAATTTGTGATCATGACATTTTTTTCCTGCATGTTGCAATACTTTTGGCCAGTGTGTGTATGTATCAGACAGTCAACGAGTATGGGTCGAAGATTGATTAGTCACACCGTATCCAATTAATTCCACCCTTCAGCACAGTGTTTATGTTGCCTGAAGCTAGAGTTACGTAGCAGCTGAACAGAATCAAATAAAAACCAACATACATGCCTTGGCTGTTCATTCTTGCGACCATGGCCCTTAATGTAATAAACATAGTTTTCAAGTGTGGAAAGACCGGGCATTGGTATACTTGAGAGTTGAAGGGTACTCGCCGTGATTGCGTAATTAATAGTTTCTCATAAAAACAGAAACAAATCACCAATTACATCACCATCTACATGTTCAAAATTTCTCCAAATCAATTATACCAGATTCCTTTCCCGTTTAGACTTTTGACAAGTACCAAATGCTAATTGTAATCATTGATTTGTGCCCATCAATCGTAAAGTACAACTGGCTTTAGTCAAATATTGATTTTGTACAGACCTTCTGTTGCTCTTTCAATACCTTCACATTGCTAGTCCACACAGCAGTGGAATATTTTCTACCTACAAACTCTTCAATTTATCAGTATGTGGAAGAAAACTGGAAAATGCTAATTTGTCAATATCTGATGACAAATCTGACGGTTTTTGCAAGGAACTGTTTTATTGAGACACACTTTATAGGGAAATTGACTGAAACAGTCCCTACCAAAAAGTATTAATTTGGATTAGTGTCAGCTGGGATTGATTCTGAACATTCGTCTACTAAATTGTTCATAAGGTAGGCGTGGCATCATGCTCCATTTGATCCATTTACCTGCTCTTCACTCAAATACGGTGCATGTGCACCAGCAGAATGGCATACTATCGGAGTGCGGAGCAACGAAATTAGCTAAATATTAGCCAAAAATGTCTGACCAGACTGCTTTTCCCTTAGACGCACAAGGTGTGCGTATATCCGCGTATATTGCCATATATGGTGCCCAGAAATTCAAGTTCAACATATTGGTTTCAGAATGAAGTGTTTTTGTCTGTGACCAATAGTAAATTTTGGCAATTAAAAATACGTTGGTAATCCGTATTTCATTTAACCTGTGGGTTAATATATTCATGGTCGCAATAACAATTGAAAGCCCATTAAGTTTTCTAAAACGAGTACTCCCAATCTTTTCTTTGGATGAATTGTTGTTCTAACTTGTTTTGTTTGAGGAGGCAAGCAGAATATGCGGCAATCCTTGTATGTTAGTTTATGACCGCACTTGTCCGTTGATTTCCAGTTCAATTTGGTCCCATGGCTTCTTTTTTGGGGTCGCACATTGTTGGTAGGGGATTGGTTGTGATTTTATAATAAGTTCTGGTATCTGGCACAAGCAGATTAACTTTTGCGAGGAATTTCACATTCATGACTTCCAGTTTCAAAGAAATGGGTACATATGCCGTTTCGGTTGGTCTATATAACAAAGATCGTCTTGGGTCGCAACCTTCTATCCCATTTCAGTCATTGTTGGGGATTGTTGTGAGTTGTAACAAAGTTCCTGGTTTGCTGGCACCGTATATGATTCGAATTTTGAGATTAATGTTCAAATTTAACTGAACAGGTCTATGTAAAAATGTAGTTTGTGCACAAAATATCATAACTGAATCTTTTTTACTGCACAAAAATTTCACAAAAATGGCATTGTTCTAACAAAACGTTTTCATTTACCAATAAAGCTTTCTCATTCGATACGCTAAAGGTATAAGTGGTTATCATTTTTTCCATTACCGAAAACTGTTCAACAGTTATTCCGAGTTATTCCAAGACATTGATATTAGAAAAAATAATACAAGACAACAATAGACCGAATATTAAATTTGTGTCCAAAAGAGGGAAAAACCCAATATTATAACTGCTTGTTAAAACCACCACGTTAATATGTATAGGTATCTTATTCGATGTTTCTCTTCAGAGTTGTGTGTCAAGTGTTTTACCTAGTTCAATGCTCTTTTACGCTACAAACTAAATTGATATATTAATCAAATCAAATTAAAGTAACAAGGAGTTAATGATACAAAAAAAGGCCGACCGAATATGCAGTTATCACTCATTAACTGCCAAGCTACAACAGATTAAATTAAGAAAGTACAATTTGTTTTGATTTATTAACGACATACAAGTTACAGTTAACCAGATCAATATATGCCCCGGTAATGGTGAATAGCAAATGTATCTTTGTGGATAAAAATAATGCTCTGCATTATTATTATTATAGTGCCAAGACCTCCAGGCGGAAAAAAGTTCAATTGTATGGCATACAGTGGCGCATCGCGTCTTCTCCGGAGACACAACATAGTGATAGCGTTCACTGGGTTTGGATAGACCAAAATGTTGATACAAATGTTTGAACCAGCCATCATAGCTGTCATAAATAGCGCAACAATTGCTGTGGGCACCAACGGGGGGCATTAGATTACTCCACTGTTATTTGCCATCTTAAAGGCAACCATTTCACGTATGAAAAATAATGCCATTACCTTTAATACTATTAACACAAATTGCTTATCATGTCACGATTGAAAAAACATATGACAAAAGTAACTTACCGAAGAAAATGACTCGTTGGGCTTTAATCGTGCAATCGTTGCTAATGCTATTTTCACTATTGAAGATTTTATTTTTCAGTTGATAAATGACATCCACCAAAAACATATGCACAGAACAACAGTGATGACAACTGCATCAGCGAATTAGAGAAATACTGTCGCGCCACAGTAAGCAATCATCCTTATAAAATAAATCGTGAATGATTAAAACAATCTCATTGGGCAATAGATATCGCCTCTAATTATGATAGAAAGAAGTAGGCACCAATCAGTCTTAGTGATTTATTCTGAAAAAGGCAATATTTGCGGGCTTCATTAGATGGAATTGTTCGAGCGGAATACAGGTGACTGCGCAGTGACTTAACTTAAAGCTAATAGGTACATACCAGGGAGAAAGGAAACCACTCCAACAATTGCACGGAAAATTATCGGGGCTAGAGACAGACAGCAAACCTAATTTTCATAGCTTGTATAGCCATGATAGTTAATACGATTACTATGAATTGTTTGGTTCAAACACACGTTGTTACTAGAGTTTTAGCCTTTAGCCGATTTTACTTTATGCTTAAATATTTTATTGTACAAAGGGACAAGATTCGGCACATACTATACACTCGTTTTGTTTCTACATCTCAGATTTGTTATGAATGAAATTTCTCAATGCGAGCAACGTAATAATGTATTTTATTGCGTGACTTAAGTTGGAAGGGTGGTATTGAATCAAAAATCCTAGAAAGGTCTTCTATCAACCCCCCTAAATCAAAGAAACAAAGGGTAAAATCACCAATCTCAAAAGGTCCAATATAAGCTACATACAACGAACCAGCTGCAGACTTGTAGACTATCAATTAATATGTGGACATAAAATAATGCAGATATTAAAGGTAGTACAATGATACATTTATTGATCCTTATGATGTGAGAGAAAAAGGTGACGTAACTCCTACGTTAATCAGATACTCTGAAATTGTTAGTCCATATAAACTTTGACCAGTCCTGTACTTTGAATCTTGAATTTTTCTTTATTTATTTTTTATTGTGGTCTTCCATGATATTTTCTGAGTACAAAACAAGACACATTATTTCTCGAGCAACTTGTTATGGGTAAAGCCTCTGGTTTGATGTATAGATTGGCCAGTCGTTATAAATCCAGACTACATGTTTTGATTCCACGTGGGACATACATTCTGTAATTTCCTTTTTTTATTGGGCTGAGAAAGGCCTCCATAGAGCAAGGGCATTTTTAAAATAAACAAGTAGCAGTAACAAATAATAAGGCATTGTAAGCTACACGCTTGCTCTAATTATTTCTGCCTAATTTGAAATCAAATTTTGATATTATATGTGTTACAATTTCCAGAGAAAATCACTGATACAAATTATCAATATATTTAATGCATGCGTTTCCGCCTGAGTGCTAGCCAGACACAATGGCATCACATACAAAATCCACCTTATGTTTGACTTGACAAATACACATTGTTTTTCAAGGTCATTATCTTTAAAGGTGGATGACCCGATTTAAGTATATAAAGTTTATCTTTATAGAATAGCCTTCACCCCAAAAACCCAACTGTGAAATTTAGCGCCGCTATTTCAACCAGTTTTGAATGTGAGAGCTAAAAACATGATCCCCCATAGAGTATTGTCTAAAATTAATTGGTCGACCAAATGGGGCATATACAATTTGCTCATAATCAGACCAGACACCCTTTAGCCTTAGATTTCACAGGTTAAATAAGAAAAAAACAATCGCTTTCTTCAGGTGCCAACATTTTGACCACTTTCGGTAAAAACTGGGGTTTTTACGAATTGAAAAGATGCACTCTAAACTACCAAATCAAAACCCCTTGGGGGGGGGGGGGTTCAAAGTTCAACTGCTGTCTGACCGGTCATTCATTGCGTTTAAACCGTGTGCCATTGTTTAGAACAATAGAAACCGGTTTCGGAAGAAAAACGGGCAATCGGTGGATAAGTTTTGAAGCCGTGCACCACAGCTATGAGCATATTGAATTCGTACAGTGATATAGCAGGGAGACGCACTTGAACCAAGAATGCTTGCATTGAAACAGACTGCTAAATTTCCTGGTTCTACCTGGACATTGAACAAATTGTTGAAATAACAGCAGCGTGTATATATACAAGGTTCGAATATTTTCTTATCACTGATATACTTTAGAGATTGAGGTCCATTTAGGGCTATTTGTTCTCCGGCTATTTCATCAAAGCCTACGTTTAACCACATTTAACAAACGGTTATAATCGTATTGGGACTGCATGCGAGTTCAATGGACCATCACATTGTTGGCTGCAACGAATAGTGGTGACTTACCGCCATACAACCAATAAGCATACATTGGGGTCTCATCTCATATTAGTGAACGGCCAACGTGAACCAGCCTCAAATCCCAACTCTGCCTTAATTTGCCCATTGGAAATTTATTGATGGCGTTATACCTCCAGGAGGCGAAAATATTAGGAGGAGTAGAAACTCTGCATGTATTTCATCGTAATTTATAATTATTAATAAGTGGAGTTCTTTGATTTAGAATGGAAAAATATTAAAGTATGCTGCGTTATTAGTAGGAAAATGTGCTGACGAAATTTGTTATGATACTGGATTATGATCTTCAATTAACCTTCGCACTGCAAAGTAAGATACATTAGGTGGAAGACAAAATCGCAATTACTTTTATCAGCGCAAATATATTTATAGTAGAAATTTGCACATTAAATTTGTAATTAAACTTAAATCTGTCAAAGATTTAAGTCTTGTGAGATGCATTATTTTTAGCGCTACTACTCCTGGCCACTCGGTTTTCATCATTTTGTTCGTAATTTTTCGGCATCGAACGATTTATCGGGATACAACTGACCCTTTCATGGACTAATTAGTAAGACGATTTTGTCAACTGAAACCGAACTATATATTTTAAACCGTTGTTTGAATATACGAGTAAAGCATCTTATTGTGTACAATATTTTGTTGCCAAACAATTTGCGGTTCTTAGATTTTTCAAGATCCAATTGAACTTTCTTTCCTGTTTTTGAGGCAAAGAGATTGGGGGCTATCTTCGATTTGTTTGTTTATTATAATTATTTTTTAACCTTACGTATACTGTAGTCGTGTACACTGAATTTAAAAGATGGCCACGCAGTTTGTTTCACGTTCAGGTTAGTATGTCTTGAAGAAGATTAATAGTATGATGATTTTTGGAATTTAACAACATTAATGAGACGTTAGAACTTTAATGAGACTTAACAACTTTCAACTTTCATGAGACTGAAAAACTTTTATAAATAGATTAACAATTTCCGAGAGACTTTGCCTGATCTGTTTTTTTTTTTCCAGTAATTTTACTAAAAAATACTACTGTATATATAGTATGCCAACAGAATTTCCTATGCATCTGAAAGTATGGCTAAAGAGGTTAAGGCAACACATCTACAGGCTATATCTCCTCGGTTACCATGTCATACAAATATCTTAGCAACTAACATCTTAGCAATAACGCAATGCACAAAGGCTCGCCCCTGATTACACTCTCCATATGTTAAAACAATGTCGAGGAAGCTTCTAAGACATGTTGAATATAACACGAGAAGCTAGAGATGCACGATACCCATCTCTCACTGATTCTAGTGATGGGCAATGCGATATAACGCAAACCGAGTCCATATCCTCTGCCATAAACAGAACTGGTCTTTTTGCTTGATTCTAAAAGAAATTTTAAACTAATCTGACTATAATATATATATAAAAAGTGATAAATTATCAGAGGAACCGACTTCGCTATTAAAAGAAACTAACCAAACCGATGTTACCACTGCACCTGGTTTGAAAGTCGAAAAGAATCGTGAGGAAGTTGACGAAAGATTAACTCAGGAGCAAACAGAGTTCGTTGTTCGCAATTATAGTTTTAATTAGGACCCCAAAATAGAGATAGTTTAAAAACAGCATACTGTTTTCCTAAGCTAATGGAGGACTGTTGTATCACCTGCAGGAGTCCAATCAGGGCTTGCGACCAAAATATCGCCTTTTAAAGGGTCATGAAGAGCTATTCGAAGGATATAAAATCTCCCTGCGTTTGATAGTTTGTAGAACATCTTTATTTTCAAGTGTTCTTGTCTTGTCCACATACTATTTTTATTAAATATTTTTGTCTTGCCTTCAAACTAGTTCCAAGTGTTTTTGTTTTAATAAGAAATAACATATTGCTCTAGCATATGATGGATTTTATGATTGTTTGCAACATGTTATTTACACACTATCGTAAATATTTTTTTAAAGTGTGACCATTGAACCTCATCAACACAAAACATAAGACAGATTTAATTTTATAACCAATTTTTGTAATAGAAACATATTAGTGGTCACCACAGTCATTTAATTAGAAAAGTCCTATTTTCAGCGTAATTTATTCACTTTAGGCTTGGGCACGATTGTATTAGTGCCTTTGCGCCAACTCTGTTTGGTGTGCTTTATTCCGTTAATGGAATAAGCACATTATACAGATATGGTACGAAGGGTACAATGCTTTTATTTTAACATTACATGTACAAATAACGGAAATGGAAATGGAAAAAGTATAGAAAGTATAGGGTAAAGTACGTGGAATCCACAGACATCTCCTATAGTGTTCCTTTAAAAAACCCATTTGTAACCACTTTGGGGACCAACCAGCTCTGCAGGGCTTGCTGAATCCCCAGTATTCACTCACACATCAAAATCCTTTATATAATTAGCACACAGTGGGCCATTGCAGGATCCATTCTTAACCTGGTCGAGTTAACTCATTCCGGTCAAAACGTGCAAGGGTTCCAAGTAAGTGTGATAAGCAACCAACGTCGAGCCAATAAAAATAAACAATTACAGCCGCTTGGGTTCCATGTTCCAAAATTGTTGAGGTATTGCAGAGAAAATAGGGCCTCTTGAGAGAATATTCACCAAACAATCTGAGAGATATTCCCAATCTTTAGCCAATTCACTGATATAACGGAATAAAGTTCCATCTTATTATATTGGGGAACGCACTATCAGAAATAGAGAAGAGTAAGAAAATGCACTTTTAGCACACTGATTATTTCCGTCCACGTGTGTACCAGCATGGTGCAATAGACATGCGGCTTACGTCATTTTAAAATGCCTCTGTGGGAAGCTACCTAGAGTTTCCCGGGAGTATCAGCTCGATAGTTGGGTATCTAACATTTGTCCAATACTGTCTGCCTCTCATTACATCGCGCGAACTGTTGAGAAGGCAGAACTGACAGCCTTCTAGTACGGCAAAATATGTATCGTAATGCCCAGCAATGACAGACTTCTCGAACTCCAGGAATAACCTGCTGCAAATATGCGTGACCACCTATGTACACCGGGAGTCGCAGATGTCTGGTATGCAATCAACTCTTTCACACGTGGAGTGAGATGAAGTTATTCAACCAGGAATGGGATGATATTATACCATTAGGCGAGAAAGGCTTGGGTACAACCCCAGGCGGCTACTCAAGTAGGTGTACACTCACGTTACCAGAAAACGCGCGGAAAAAGGGTGTTTTGGTGTCGGGATGTTACCCGCATCATCCCGCATGACGCTTTCAATGTCCAAAATGACGTCTTTAAGCAACAAGAGTAGTTTTAAAATTATGCTATACACGGGTATTTCTAAAAATATTTACTTGCTTTTAAATCCACTCGCTCGTTTTACAATAACGTTATAATAAGCGTAAAAATACTTTTGCTGGTTTCGAACAACTTTGCTTTCGTATACTTAGCTATAGCAAAGCCTCAAGAAGCAATGCACAAGGTACTTTATCATACGATCGATTTGACGGTTTCAATTTTTGATAACGCACATGCATCGCATATATCATAACTATAATTGTTTCTAATTGTGGCCCAGACTGTTGTCCGATATAGCGTTTTAAGCGAACGACTGAGACTACAGGCAAACAGCTGATGTGAATTAAAAACAGGCACTGGTTCTTTTAATATCGCAATTTGCTGGAAATACTTAAAGCAATATTAGCACATTTTTTGAAGAGCGCCCCCAATTTTTCAAAAATTGAGATTTTTACACGATTGCATTGGTAACTGGCTAGTAAACTATACCTGTGGATGGTTAAGCTCGAAAATGTCTATGTGTCACCAACGACGGAATTTTGTAATAGAATAATAATTATTATCGTGGTTCCCCGATAATAATACAACGGCTGCTGGAAACGGCCTTACAATTTGAAATTAGCCGTGAAAGTACGCCATGTACGTGTCTACGCTCATCCTTAGTTGTTTTAAATAGTTTCAGGCAAGCCAGTGAGAGGTTATTTTCTCGAGTGGCACTACTTTCATCATGTACGACATACACGTAGCATTTCCAGCTCTGCCGTTAATTCCAATTTGGGATCCCAATTCTCATTACAAATCGCTTAGGTGTGATAAATACGCATTTTTTTAGCATTCTCGTTCGCAGGTATAGATCCTAGACATTACCAACGTAACTGTGCAAAAATATCAAATTTTGAAAATGGGGGCGCTCCTTCAAAAAATTGCTAATATTGCTTAAGTCGGAATTGTTTGTCTTTTTTACCATTTTTTAATGTAAATCAACTGTGACACTGACAGGGTATCTACTTGTGAGTCGATTTGGTCGCTACAGATGGAAGATGAAATTGTCTATTTCAGTTGACGATCATTAGGAAAAATTGCACCATTGTAAATCTCTTTCAGGAACTTCCTTTATTGGACCTTTTCACATTCCGCTTCAATTTTCAACACTCTAGGTGTAATACCCCTCTTGGTTTCAGTAACCGGCATCAGCTTGTTATCTAGAACTCAAATTCCATGCGCTATTCAAATTATGTTACATGACAATTGTGTAAATCCACCTGGAATTTGAAGTGCACCTGATATCGCCCAGGCCAGCGAGGATCCAAAAGTTTTTTACCTCATATTTTTGTCCGTTTTTTCTGATGCATTTTTTCCCTATGTTTAAAATCGTACGATCTATTTGAATGGGATCAAACTCAACAACCTGACCTCACCCTGTCTCTGGTCTACCCCTAACTCGAAATTGCGACTTGGGACCTACCCGATAGCGAGTCGGGAGCGTATTTGTTGAAAATTGGCTTTCTGGTGGAAGTTATATCTCAATGTCCTCTTTTTATTTTATCGGGGCGCCATGTCAAACTTGGCGGATCCAGTGGGGCAGCTTCTTTAATTTTGACCCCAATATATGCTCAATGTAAACTCTTCCTTCATATTTTTGTTTTAGATCCTAATTTAACTATTCCAATCATACCTAAATATAGCTTCAAATGGCTTCGACCTACTTTTTATAAAACAGGCTACCCCACTATTCTTAGGACATTGGGCAACAAAAATAGTCGAGAGCTAGATTGCTGATAAACTTTTGAAATGAGCACTGTTGGAAACTAATTTTTTGGGCACCAGCAGATTGACTTCATTAGATACCATATGTAAACAAAGGCAAATGACAACGCAATTCAAATGCCGTTCTTTAAATATGACATGAAATAATTAAGTAAGTCTTCGCTTTGTATCCAACCTTCCTCTCGAAAAGCCATAACATATCGTCGTGGTCACGACATAGTGTCGAATCTGATTTTTTTAGTCAAATTGAGTTAATAGTTGATTCTGGTTGCATTTCATGTACTCTTTAATTGTACCCAAAAATAAAAGTGAAATTATATCTCCTAACCAAAATAGCCGCAGTCGAATAACACCCATTTGTATAAAACGGGTTTCACAAACAATCGAATACGTATTCGATAGCTTTGCGTGTCCAAATATCTCAAAGCACACATATAAATTGCGAACGAATACGTATTCGCTGGGACAAAAAATGCTACTTCAGTGATCAAAATCGATAATAGATCTGTCAAGATTTAAGGCAATCGGTGAAATTTACCTTTCTATACTTCATGAGGGATTGGTCATGTTATTTCACATTTTAATTTTTGAGTTTTAATTATGTTACTTGTACTAATTGAAACCTATGGTCTGTGCGTCGTGAAAAAGAACTATCAAAGTTTTGTAGTTTTAACATTTGTACAAATAAACCAAATGTATCACTTTTAGGGGGACATAGTGATATTAACCCTCGTATTACCAAAGGGGAGGAGTTACCACCCAGGTAAACTCTCTTCCGGTGCCCAAAAACGTTAAAAAAACTTTCGTTAAGTCTTCCATATAATTATTTCACATCCTTCTGCTCATTTGGGCGAAACAAATGTGAAGGTAGCACCGTCACCGGGGTTAGCGTCGAAGTCGATTGGTGGGGAGTGGATCTATTACCTCTACTACCATTATTGAAAATGCATGACAGCAGTCCGATTGGTCGTTTACTGCCCATTATTCTGCAATATTGAGCCGCTAATGCATTTTCTTATCATTTATTGTCATTTCATCATCATACCAAATACACCTAATAGGCATATACCTTTTTTGATGCAAATTTCATTTTTTTCCATTTATACTCTGCTGTGTGTCTGTGGAAATGACAATTTTGCCAACTTGTGAACTTATGATGTCATTATAACGCCATACTAGGTATTTTAAGCGAGAAAAAACTCCGACCAAAGCTATCAACTGTACCACATCGAAATCATCTATTGCTTTATAATAATGATTCTCGGTGTGGTGTACCACCCCACCTCTTTTAACCGTGTTACAAATAGACTTGTAAACATATTGTGAAAGATTGATTTCCTTTTTGGTTAGCTTGGATAAGTCTGCCAACTAAATAATTACTAATACATCATTTAAAAACTCGGTTTTTCAGAACAATTGATATTTTCTTTGGAAAGTTGTTTGTATAAGCGTTAGTCCCTCTAATTGTTTAATTATGGGTTATGATTTGATATTTAGGATATTTATATTACCCATTAACTGTTATTTCTTTTAAGTTTGGTATATATTTTAAGCGTGTACTTTACTTTAACCCCTCGTCAACTTGAGCCTTTTTTTTGTAACAAAACTCCCGAAGGGGGGGGGGTGCCCCCTGTGATTTTCGTTACTGAACACCCGATTCCCTGTAAATTTGGTACCAAGGATAGCTTAGAGTTTTCTCCATTGGTACAAAAATAAGTACTACATCCCCATTGACGTCACCATGACGTCATATGTTTGAGGAAAGTATGAAATATAGGGTGGAAAATTGATATTTCGGCAATTTAGCGACTCAACACCCTTATTATAGCTCTAAATGCTGCAATTATCTAAAACTATATAAGTCGAGTCAACAACCGCATGAAGAATCTGATTATCTAACCTTTTTGGCTAAAAATTTTTTTCGCCAAAGAATCTTTCACCTGTGTGTGTCTCATATGGAAATGGCAGTTGTTGCTGACAGCAACTTATGACGTCATTGTGACGTAACATGCTAGGCAATGTTGGTACTCCATTTTGATATCAATGAAAATAGGAGGACCATAGCTATCTATTGGTACCAAAATTAAGTGCCTGTGCCTGTTCCTGGTGTTGTGTTAGGTATGTTGGTAATTCTCTTTTCCGAAGGGGGGGTGGTGGTTACCCCCCCTATCCATCAACTTTGGGATCACCCTGTATCTTCCCTATACCCCGGTGATGTTTGTTTTTGATTAAAAGGAGCGGACATGTCAATTGACAATGACAATTAAATAACTTGGCACAAAAAAGGGGGTTTTTTTTTTTAAGCAAGCCGTGGAAAAACCTGAAGGGGGGGGGTTGGTAACTGCCCCCCCCTTCGGTAGACGAGGTTAAAAGATGGTAACTACTATCTGTAATTGAAATTTTAATAAAACGAGAAAAATATAGTTGTTTCTAAGTTTGTATAGGCCCTTTTCCCTCAAAAAACCCTTTTGAGTTATGAAACATTCCAGTTACATTTATATTTTCTGAGCTCAATTTTTTGAGCAGTTTAGCCAATATTTTATTGTGTGTTGCAACAATGCATACTAATTTATTAATTTTTTATTATGACATGCACAACAATGTTGTGTTCCTTCTACTTATTACACCTTACATTTATGTTTTTCATTCTGCAAAAATGAGTTAAAACATATTGCGACTAATTAAAGATAATATCATCATCATAATCATCCATCATTAGCATCATTATCGCGTCAAGCTGAATGTTCTTATTTCATCGTTATTGCACCATCATCACCGCCATGTTATTCTTACCATCGTGTATTGGCATCAATCATGTTAAAATAGTAAAAGCCCTAGCTATAGTAATCCTCACCATACCATCATTAAGAATCAACGGGTTTCAGCAGTCGAATACTTTCGATCCTTCAACACAGCGAATCAACATTTAGGTTTTTGACAACTGTCAAATCACATTCAGTGTCCATTTTGAATAAGAAACAGTTGTTTCTTGGTATTTTAATACTGAAACGTCAGTTAGTAACCATTCCTGTCTTTAACATACCCCACTTAAAATAGCCATTTCCTTTTATTTCATTTAATTAGACGCATTCATAGTAAACTCAACTTTCAAACGCCGTGTTCTCAGAACTAGCATTTTATAATGATTTGACAGTATTGCAGAACCCCCGACTATATGTATGTCATAAATCCATTGCAATAAACCGCATCTGATATACTTATGATAGGTCTTGGTTGCACATTTTCCCAGACTTTGGCGTAATTCAATTCACACTGTTATTAAAGGGGCATTTCGGTATCCACAAGCCTCGCCCTCCGACAGATTTGTATATCATTTGAACCTTAAGCCTTGTGCATGTGTGCCTAATGCAACCGTGTAAGTAGGAGAATTGACAATTTGTTTTTTCTGTCCGCACCCGGAAAGTACATTAACAGCAGAGTGGTCTTTGGGACCCTGCGATACAAACATTTGCTCATACATTACACCACAAGATCTCAAAACACGATTTTAATTTCTGTTATTAGGTGGCTTGATGTTCTGATACCTACAGATTTCTTGGCATTGCATCTATGAGCTGTATTCCTCTCTAATGAATATGTATTTAACAACAACTGTCGGATACAACTCCGAAAAATGGTTGCGTTCCCATTACACTATAGGTTCCCCTTAAAATAGATAATCAGCGATGATGCGATAGAAATAAAAAACAAAATGCGGAAGTGCAGTATTATAGCTAAAATCTGGGATAAGTGTATACAATTCCATAACCTACTTTACTGTTGGGGAAAATCACCAAACAGTATTTTGAGGAAGGTTTTCATATACGGTCCCCCCTCCCTCAATACATATAGAGCGATTGCGTCTCACCAATTTACACTAAATAGTTATTGTTGGTTACACAGTACAGAACGATCAAGATCAATAATTTTGTGTTTGAGGTGGAGGTACACTTAAAATCTGGGATATTGACAGGGAAAGGTTTTTTGTTTTTTTTAATTACCTACAACATGTACGCACGTGTAGTAATTCCAGAATCAGGTAAAATTTACGCTTCTAAGAGATTTTGGCCCGAAATTATGCCCCAGGACCATATTTTGTCCCGAAATTATGCTCCAGGACCATCTGGCTCCTGTGAGCGTGGTTCCTGGAGCAGCTGGTCCTGGGCATATGGTCTTTTTTTGGGCATAATAATCTGGAAAAATATTCTAAGTCCAAACTGCTCCAGGAGCCTATGGTTCCTGAGCATATTTTGACTTAGAATATTTTTCCAGATTATTTATGCCCGTGACCATATGCTCCATGACCAGCTTGCTCCAGACCACTGCCCAGGAGGCATATGTCCGGAGCAGCTGGTCCTGGCATAATTTCGGGCCAAAATCTCTTAGAAGCAAAATGTAGACTGCCTTGTTTTAATACAACGTTTTCAAGCCACTACTAGAAGGTTTATGCTGCGCATCATGCCAGTTAACAAAAAATCCCAAAATATGAATTTTGATAATTGTTTTCTATGCTTCGGATTAGCAAATCCCTGATTAACCCTTTAGCTTCAAAATTATTCTGATCCCTTTTCATAACCACTCAAACATCCAGACTTTTGAGCGATAGATCTTTATTGGTGTGTTATAGCATTTAAGTAAAGAATACTGTCCATTTATGAAATTTTGAGCAAAAATGTAAACACATAGACCTGACACTTCCTTCAAAGCTCATTTGCACATTCTAGTTAAAAATAGTATCCATCAAATTTGAATTCATCTCAAATACTAATCATATAATGTGACAGAATACCATAGCGTTGTTACAAGCACCCCCAACCATGTAATGCCGGAGCAAGGTTGCAAACCCAATAGCGAATCCGCGGAACCAACTGAGTGGCGAATCAACAAAAAGTGAGGTCTTACACTAACGCAGGTAATGGATCACGCATCACACTCGTACACTAACATTCGAGGATTGTAGCATATTATACAATACCTCCCTAACAACTTAAAAAATCCAACCAACATTTTTTTCGCCATCCTTCTTTCATGTCATTGAACGAAAAGATTAGCCGTAATTGTTAATGAAGACATTTAATTGGACATCGTCTCTAATGGGCTTTTAATTTGTTCATTGAACCATTACAAAGTAATTAATGCATGGCTAAATGAAATGCTGATTGATTACCAACAGCATTGTACTGTTTTATGAAAGAACGTGCCATAAGAGAAAAGTACCCGGTGCACAACCTTGCGCTGTGTACAAAAAGTGCAACTTCCTATTTCGCAACAAATTTTATAGGGTGCACAAATTCTTACAGAAAACGTTTTTGTGGATCTGCAAGAGATATGGACTTGATGCATAATGTAGTTTTGAATAATATAAAATGACCGAACAGTTTCTGGATTAACACTAAAATACGACTAGACTAGGGAAATCATGTGAATTTTATTATTTGATTGTTTTATTGCCAATTTATCACAAACTATATATTCTCATATTCTCTAACACTTAAGTGCCCAAGCTAAAAAAATCCGTTAGTGCACAAGGAGGTGCACATGGTTCCCAGGGACCCAACCCAGATACCCACTCTCCATTGAAGTTTGATTGTGAAGCTAACACAAGTAAATGGGGGTCATGTAAGAACCACAGACCAATAATGAAAATGAAAATCCTAATTTTGACCTCTGACCTATGGCCAATTGAAATTGTCACTCTTCGAAAAAAGGTGCTTCGCACATTTTCATCCTCAGCAGCTCCGATATAAGATTTCGAACCAAAATAATGTAATTATATCTACTCTAGACTAGCCAATTCAAATAATTGTAGCACAATTTAGCCAAATTTATACAGCATCTTCTATTTTTCTCAGGAAGTTCAAATTTACCTTGGTCTTTCCCACAGACTTACACAGTTAAGACGACGGTCACGACATATTTAAATTGATGCTATCAGCATATAAAGGGTTATTTGATTTTTTAAGTATTATTAATTATTAATCAATTGCCTCACAAGGTGCATATCTAAGCAAATAAATCCCAATTACTTAATTTTTTAATTAGTAATTGGTGCCCAAGGAGAGGGGTTCCTAGGGACCCAACCTAATTATTCTAATGAAGCCGTTGTGGATTTAATTTTTTTGTATCAGGAGAGGCGTATTCATAAATCAGACAATTAGCAAAAAATATTGCTTGAAAATTTTCATTGCGTAACCGAGAAATGCCCCCCCCCCCAAAAAAAAAAAATAATGGTCCCAGTGTTAATTCCTGATAATTATTATTTCGGGTACCAGTGGATCGAACCCCGGTCCTCCAACATTAGTGTAGGTGTCAAAATAATCTGTAATTATTAACATTGTCTTTTTTATGTATTAATCCAGGTAATAATATGTAACTCAATTATCCCTTTATAAATTGGTGATTGTGAAGTGATGTACAGGTAAATTATTAATAAAAATATTTAAGGGTGATAATATAATCTATACTGAAAATATAAATTATGTGAATTTGGTGGGTAAACAGTTGCTTACGAGTAATTACAGAATAAAACACAGAAGCATTTTATATCTTTCTCTTGTGTAACACCCAAAAGGCTATTGGTCACAAAATTTTTCTCTGTCTCTTGCTGTATCATAATGCATTTGTTAAGCCGCTAAGAGACCGCGTCAGTGGAGCGCATTTGTCATTGCATAATACCTTGCAGGTTCGATTAGAATTTCGTTATGTGCATTTGGTGTCTGACGTGTTACCGGTTTTCTCCGGGTACTCTGGCTTCATCCTGCATCTAAAACGGACTTAATTACGTGGATGGTAAATAAATTCATAAATCCCTAAATTTAGTTCTTTTTCACTTAAGATAGTAAGTTGATTATTTTACATTTAGTATACGTTTATTCTTTTCATTTATTCATTTATTCATAATATTATTTTAATGGATTATCTGGTTTTCTTTGTTTTCATCAAGATAGAAAAACAAATTAACAGATCAACAAAATGTTGTAAATCGCGTTGATCTAGGTCTGTGTAATCGATTAAAATATATTAACCATTATTTGAGAAAATAACAACTCTATATGCCCGTTCGCGTTTTTACAGAAGTATTTATCAATCTATAGAGCAGCTGTTCTAACTAACATGAGTACAACAAGTCGAAATGGTATGAGGTACTAAAGATTTGGGGAAGGAATTGACTGATATCAAAAGTCGGCATCTTGATTGTATGGCAAACACTTTAACGTGTCCATGAACAAAGATTACTGAAACCTTTTGCACATATTTAACCCAATATTCAAAGTTTCATATCACAGACTGAAGAAAAGATGAACCATATTTTAAAGAGAGGCGGAATAAGGAACAATATATCTCTCCATGCATTTAACTTTTGCCCCATACACTTTGTTAAAGCGAATGTATATGCAAATAGTTTGTTATAATATCTGATGGTTTGCACTGCAAAACTGTCGACAACCCCTCCCCATGGTAGAACAAAACACAACCACTTCTATTCGAAAGATAATTATAACTAATGTTGAAAAATTATGGTTGTGGTAAAATATTTTGGTGGCAGAAGTGTTCATTACAACAAGTTGACGGACATCCTCCATAGAAACGGGAATGTTGAAAATGCACGCTGCACAGCACACATTGGTATAGGGAAAATGCACGTAACTCGACTTTGTGAAGTCATTACTCCCAACAGAAGCCTTTTTTTTTTGGATATAGTATCTTTATAGAATGTAAATTACATTTGTTATCTTTCTATTAAAACCAAAATATTATGCTTTTGTGAAAAATCCATACAGGTACCTGCAGCTTCCAAAATTTTTACTTTTGAACGTAATTTCCTATAGGGTCTGCAGGTGGGGCCTATTTACTAAGCACTGGTATCTTCATTCACTAAAATATCTGCTCAGATAGTTGCATTCGACCCTTCTGAACATTCGAGCCAAATTTCAAACAATCTGAACACTTTCACCATAGGTACCTATGCAATATTCATAAAATATGCTAATAACCCAGCCGGTCCAGCGTGATCACCTCGTGCTTATGCATACACACTATAGGGTTGCCACAAATTATCAGCCCAATTCGAGGGCAGCTACGCGCGAAAAATCGCCCAAATCGCCGAGAAATTGCCGAAAAAATAAATAGCACTCAAATTTAAAGTTAGAGGGCATTTAAACCATACTTTTTGCGTTAATATCATTTTGGACTCGATCTATTTCACTTGAACAAAATTCGAAACAAATTAATTTCTCAAAATTGAACACAGTGGGGGTTCGAACTTGCGCCGGGGAGATAGGAAGCATTCTAAACCACTTAAAGGGGCATTTCGTGATCCACAGCCTCGTCCCCCGACTTACCTAAAAAATGTTGAGATTTTTATATCATCTGAACCGTTAGCTTTAGTAATCCATGTGTGCCCAATCGTACGTGCAAATTCGGTCGCATCTGTAAGAAATTCGCAATTTTGTATTTTCTGTCCGTAAACGGACAGAAATTACAACACAGTAGCCTATGGGACCGTGGGAAACGAGTAATTGCTCATAACACAAAACCACAAGATCAGGATCAGCTCCAATTTTGAGAATAAGCTTTTCTCAAGGATATCTAGTGATCAATGAATAAAACAGAAAGTGCTGGAATCACAAAATGCACCTCTAAACTAGCGAGGGATTTGTTAGCGATGTCGGGATTTTAATTCAATATAAACCTTAACGGAATAAAGGCAGGCTCATGCGTATATACAATACATACACGTAACAATAGAAACGAACCTTTTCAAATCGTATTTTATCTCTACTTTTTTACAATGTCGTCTATTGAAAGTGAAAAGTAGCCAACAAATCGCGAATTCGCTGTGGGCCTTTGCAGTTCGTGGGCCGAGTAACCAAAGTCGCCCAGTTGGGCTACCAAATCGTGGATTTCGCAACATTGGTGATTGCACCGACTTTGGGCGTGCGTATGTTTATCCAATACTTCCTTATCACTGGGGCTCACAGGCGCGCGGTAATTGGCTGAGAGAAATATGTAAATAGACTAGTGTGTGACATCATCCTAATTATAGTTTGTCACTTAAGAATTCATTTCTTAGCAAAACAAATTTTGATCATGATGTAATGCTATCAATCTCTACTATTTATCATGTTTATGTTATAGATTTTTGTTTTATACAATAGAATTTTAGCACAAAAATCACCCTTTTCCATAAAATTAACGCTTCTTAAAACATTTCACCACAACGAGTATGTTATTACTTGAACCCTTTATGTAATGTATAAAACATTACATCAATAACAAAAATGATACCAAACAAGATTGTAATATTTTTGCTTTAACGAAATTAAAAAATAATAACTTTGCTTAATTTGCAGCCCAAGTTTATTGTTTTTGGACTAAAAATCATCCCTGCCACCAAAGATTTCAATCACAACCATCATTTTCTTGATTCTTATAATTATATTTATCCTTAATACAAATAAAAGTGTTTGTGTTTTGTTCTACCGGGGGAGGGGTGACTCGAAAACTGTTTTAAGGCTCGGCCACTCCGTAAGGGGAAAACAGAAAGGCAGACAAGTGACGAGTGTGACTTTTATTTTGTTAAAAATAGACACACAAGACTGAAAATTAGACACACAAGCAATGAGAGAATAACGTGTATAATAAAAAAATGGAGTCACACAAGTATACTGTAGTTAGCACAGATAGACAGACAGATAGACGGACAGACGAAGGGTTCCACATGGCTCTTCCCACTATACTATATATGGCAGATGACAATCAATTACAATCAGCAATAACAACAAAAAAAGAGTAAAGCTCTCTTAAAATCTTAATGACATCAGGATTGATTGAGTTTTGTGAGGCTTAGTTAAGCGATCAAAATTAAAAACAAACAACAAAAATAAATACAAAAAATTGTAAGGTTAGATGGAATAATCCTTTGTTCGCGTTAGATAATAAATATGTATATTTCCATGCACCAAGCGATATAAGAACTTCATAAAAACTGAAGAATAACAGATGGTTTGGAAATTAAAAATCTATTGACATGATTGCAAGAATTTACCTTGCATGGATTCCAGTGAAACGCTCTTTCCTCTTGAAAAAGTACCTGCCAACCCTTTCAAGACACTTACTTACCTTTGTTAAGTATGCGTCAAGAATTGTACTATATATAATATTTTTTCTTACATACCATGTACGAATGACTTACACGAACAGTCAACAATGAACGCATACGCACTTAAGTTGCTAGTGAATCGAGAAACGGCAACAATCATGTTTGATAGACGCCCGTGTTAAATTAAACACCGGCATCGTGTTTGCATTTATGAATTACGAGTTCCATTTTTGCACTCGAAAAGCATTGCTTAGGGAAAACATTACTAGTTTTCTACCACCCATGCCAGCCCTCTTGAAATTAAATTTTAAATTTCGCCGTAAATTGATAACTTGACAGTTTCTCCTTGTAAAGCCTTTTTATACTACATATGCGGCAGCCCTCCATCAGTCTATTCCTTTTCCGTGACTTGTGTAACCTTGCTTAACAGAGTATTATGTCATGAATTTCAAAGAATGATTTATACAAAATTGCCTCCGTTTATACGTATGTACTTGTATTTTAGATATTTTCTATGGACAGTATCATATGTTTGTTTATAGACAATATCAAATACATATTTGATAATGTCTATAAACTACACACACACACACA